>CM032177.1:26225033-26331887 GCA_018908115.1 Anopheles rivulorum | reverse complement strand
AATGTGTTGGACCAAGCAATTCGATCAACCTCAAGAAGTGTGGAGTGATGTTAATGGAAGTATCATGTAAGTTTATAAATGTTAAGAGGTTGGAACTTATCAACTTATTTTTGTTGCTTTCTTACTTACTTACTTACTTACTTACTTACTTACTTACTTACTTACTTACTTACTTACTTACTTACTTACTTACTTACTTACTTACTTACTTACTTACTTACTTACTTACTTACTTACTTACGTTCATCAATTATGCTTACAATATTCTTGTACATTTACATGCACGTTTTATATCCATCTCTAAATAATGTGAAATTATTGTTCCTTTATGACACCACATCAGACAACAATATGAGCAGACCGTTATTCAGAATGAAAAGTATATGCACTATTGCATTTGCGTGCGAAAGATTATTCCACATTATCTCACAAACAAAACAAGCAAAACAAAGCAAACTCTTCTACGGGCAACAACTAAAGATGAATAGGGATCAAATTAAATCAGTTTTAGTAGTTATTTTCATCGGCCTCGTTAAAAGCTAGGTCACTGCAAGCCGTTCAAAGAGCATCTGTGATCCGTCCCAATTGCCCTTACTTGTTTCTTTATTCGGTAGAAAATTGATACATTTTCTTCTCCAAATAGTGGTCCCGCGTCCGGGCAGTCCATGCTTCCCAGTGGAATGATGACGGGAGCATCGGGTTCAGTGCGTGTTCTTAAAAATGGCTTCTTGGTTTGCTTCCACAGGGAATTTCACGCATTGTCCAATTCTCCTGGGATTGGATTAGACAAAAAAGAGCCGGATGGGGAAACGCGTACGCGCTGGTCAAACCACAAATGGGGCCATTTTCCGTAAGGGATAGCAGCCAGGTATGTCCACTGAACCGTGGGTGGACGGTACAAACAAGCTCAAAAGATGGAGACGCCAAACACACGGAAACCGAAGCATCCTCCATGCTGCTTTTATGATGATTGGAGTTGCGTTCATTTGTGTGCTCCTCGTGCTGCTGCTGCTCCCACAATAGACCACCGTTGGGAGCTTGAGCATTAGCTTTTGTTTAGCATGTAGTTTTTATTTTATTTTATTGCACGCCTTCCCTTGCACTTCCTATGGGCCTTCTGTTATGGTCTTCGCTGATCGCTAATAACATAAAAAGGCTCCCAATGTGGTACGCACGCTAAATAAAAGCGCACGCACAGCACACGGTAGACAGTGGTTGCTTCTTGTGTGTCTGAGAAACGACCGGAAAGAGAGAAGAAATTATCGAATTAATTCCGTTTGATGAAATTGTTTCCGAAGCGTAAATAAACCGTACACCATTGTGGCAACGTCGTTCGATGCGTGTCATTCGCATGGAACAATTGTGTCCGAGTGTGTGCCCGAGGCGTACCTTTCTTGTGGTTTGGTTCTTGTTTTCCTGTTCTTCGTTCCCTCTATAAGTGTTCTATTTCCATGTCCCTTCCTTGAAGGTGTATTTCTGCAAGGTCTATTTCATTAGCTCGGTCACGGTGGGGTGCTTTCACCTGGACCGCCGTCATCTTGCCGTAGCCGATCGATCCAATCAAAAAGGACCCTTGGGGATTGGGGAACCCATCCGGACCACCCGAGACGAGCAGGGGATGTTCCAAAACAGAAAAAAAAGCAACCCGGAAACGGTCGTACCGGAATGGTACGAACTATCAACAGTATCTACCCGATGGCCGTGGCTAACAACACCCGGAGGCGTTAATTTTCAAAAGCTTCTCGGGCGCGATCGCTAATGATATGAATGGGAAAAGTATGGTGTGGCGTCGCTTTAGCCAGTTGCGCGCAGGCTTGAGATTGATCATTAACATATGTGCCGGGCTGGTGGCGTGCAATCTCATCGGGCAGGTTCGAAAACGCCTCAAGCGGCTGGCGTGCACACGGTTTTGCGCAAAATGGTGTAAATGAAGAAAACAAAAGACAGTTGGAGCTGTTAAGGATGCAAGAAGTATTCGAGAATGCAAAAAAAAAAACAGGGACATTTATGTTTCTTTTTTGTTGTTGTCAATTGTTCATTAAACATAAGAACCTTGAGTATTCCGTGTAAGGTGGCTTAGCATTGTTGCCATATGTGAAGCGTACACCTCGAACTACCGCCTCAAATTTCGCAAGAATATGTTATGCTTAAAGCTCTTTACAATTTAAACGTTTTTGTTGCGGTGTGACATGTTGTGAGATAAGTAGCAAAATGAAAATTATTATAATTAGAGCAGAAACTCTATTCAATTACACAATATTTAATTTGCTTAGCAAAAAAATGGTAATTGCAAAGTGTTTCACCATCATTTGTTCGTTTTTTTTTTCGAAAGCCACATAACAATCAATTGCGCTCTGCTTAATCAATAAGCTGTGGCAAGTGACAACAGGTGACGTCTATTGATGGTAGATTGTCCCCAGGGATGATGGTTTCTTGGTTGCACTCCGTCGAAGGTTGATTACTTGCATCTACTTTGGAGTTGCGTTCGTGTCAATTGATTGGTTGCTGATTTTTACCATGGAATAGAAGGTATTTCCGTTGTTGCTTGGAACAGATGGCGTAGAAAAGGTTTACAGAAACAGTATTACTTCAAGGTGATATTATATTTATTCAACATTGTATAAAAATAGCACTAATTTTTTATGTTGAAACTTCGATTCCTCAAATGATTTATTAAATTATTGATATATGTACTTTAATAGTACATCCAATTTAATCTAAATACTTGAACTATACTTAAAATAAAGTTTTCAGTGTAAAAATATTTATTTTATTTAAAATATAAAATAATAATCTACTAAACTCGAAAGCAAAAGCTATCGAAAAGCAAAGGGGCCCAAAAGATATTACAAACTAGGGGACTACAAAATCAGTTGAACAGAAGTAAGAAGTAATGCGTAAATAGGAAATGTAAAAATGGTTTAAGCGTAAAACAAGAGCAGAAAACTGTAGTTTTAAATCTAGAATTCATATAAACGTAATATCATAAGTTTATTTTCATAAGTTTTATTATCATTAGAACATTCAAAAATAGGACAAACGTGTTCAACCAAAAGTAAATGTCTTTTTAAGGAATTTTAAAGCGAAAACGAATAAACCAAAATAGCATCTTAATAAAAAAGCGAGTTTACAATAATTTTTTTTCCAGATTCTCATAACAGCACGTTTATAACAAATTTTCTTTTTGGATTACCCTAGATTTTTTCCTGCATTACCCTAGATTTTATTTTCTCATGGGATACAAATCGAAGCAGTTGGCTTACTTAAATGAGGTAAGAACATAACATGTTTCTGTTTTATTCGAATGTGTAAAGCTTAAAGACTAAACGAATATAAACAGGATTGTGACAAATAATGGATAACAATGGCTTGAAATAAAACATCAAACGCAACTATTAGATAAAACAAAATATTTATACGGAAAAGTTAAAGCAAAATAAATCAAGGAAAAAAATGCAACAAAGAGAATTAAATATCGATGAATATTATATTATAAATAAAAACCCTTAAATTTATAGAAACAAACATAAGAAAATGCTAAAAAAGTATTAGAAATATAAGAAAAAAAAAAACAAAGTACCATGAAAGAGGAAAGATCAAGGCTCTGAGCACAGTGTTAAACTCGGAATCCATATGAGCAAAAGCCTGATAGCTGAAGCAAAAGAAGTTAATAGACTTGACTTTAAATTCAAATATATGTGTAACCTCATTAACCCCTAGGGTTCATAAGTTAAAGAATTACAAATACTATTTAAGATGGAAGAAATGTGTGATTTTTTAATTACACGAAACACATTCACATATGATAATAAATAAAACATCTAAACTGTGTCAGTGCCTCAACCACATTATTCTTCAAAAAGTCGATCTTTGCTAGTATAAGAACAAGTTTAAACAGAAAAAATACGCAGCACCTATCGGTGCTTAAGGTTAAGTAACGATCAGCGATCGCTTCTGGCTGTCGAATTAGCGATACAACATGGTTTTGCTCGCAAATGGCCCATTTGTCCGATTGCTTCCTTTTACCAGCCACCACCAGTCAAAGATCGCGTGTCCAATTACATGCACCAAAACGTGGTAATTGAGCTGTAACCTGTGCCCCGTCCGCAACGATTTCCCATTTCTCATCCTTTCCAGTGCCACAAGTCCTTGCAAACGAACGAAGAAAAATACAAACACTCAAACAAGTTAAACAATACCCGAAACAGCTCGCTTAATCCGGCTGTCGGTTCTGTTGTACCAAAAAAAAAATAAATTTGGTCCATTTGAGCAATATATTCTAATGCGCCACCATGCCATGTGGATCCCGGCCGGCGTGAAAAGGTGGCTCATTTCGCCCAGTGCCCCCCAAAAACTTCAAAGGGAGTTTGACGCTTAATTTGCTATCGTAAATTAATACCTCCGGTTTTGCCGACTGTCGACTGCAAAACCTGATTGGCCCGATGCATCGGCCGGACATTCAGTCAATTGAACAACTGTTGCACCGGTTTTTGCATGCATCGGCCTGCATCGGAAGTAAAACGCGGGTAGCGATGGTCACTTCAAATGTTCTGGTTGCACCGGTATTGTATGAGCCCGTGAGTCGGGTGCGAAGGCAACCGACGTTTGCTAAATAGCCTGACCACTTAGGCCACACGTTCCATTTCCCATTCGGATGCCCGGATTAACATTATGTCTACAAAGTGTAGCGCAGGTTGTGCTTTTTTTGGTTTTGTTTTCGGGCTTCCCTGTTATCCTAATTCTCTCACGCCACATTAGCTCAGTCTCAGTGGATATACAACACAAAAAAAAAAATGAAAAAAAGCACCAGATGTGCATCAGCACTACAAGGTGAAATTATTGAAGAAGCAGTAGTATAAACCGATCTGCCAAATTAATGCCGAACGAATACTCACACGTAAGGGTGCAAACTTTGCCCAAGTCCAATTCTTGCGCGGAACCGAACAAACTCGTACTGGTTTCCCGTTCTTTCTCATACTATCTTGAACTTGTGCAGTGTGTGTTAGTGCTTTTTTTTTAAATTTACACCAAATCTTCCAAACCGCCCAGCGAATAGAGCGGGTCAGACAAATAAAGCGAAACGTGCGAAAGATAAGAGCGCACCGGGCTCGCGTACGCGCAAGCGCAAAGACCCGCCAGGTCCCGTCTGTGGGCCGGCTTGTAATAAAGGAGAAATCCATCTTGATAATGAGGGTAATCAGCGTTTCGCAAACCTGCCATTAGCGGCGAGACCGGCCATATAACGCGTCGGTCAGCTCAAAGGGAATTGCGCGCGCGAGAAAAACGCCAACCACGGTACACCGCGCCTGTGTGGTGGAGTTTTTCCAGCCATCGACAAAAAAAATGGGGAGGAAGTTTGTGTTGTCCCCCCCCCCCCCCGGAAGGGGGGGCAAAAAAGGATCGATTCGAAATCGAACCTGTGTGGTTGGGGGGGGGGGGGGGGGGGTTTCAAGCTGGTCGGTGGGAACGGAATGGTATTGGTCGGTGAGGAGAGAAAACGTCAAATCGTAGTAATACGGTCGATCGATCGATGCAGTGTGAGGTCCTTTTACGACGGTTTCACACTATTGCACATTACAGTCAGTACCAAAAAAAGATCGTAATGCGTTGGAAAATTGTATGGAAACAGCAGGTTTGCCCACATTTATTTACGGCTTTTCATGTATTTTCCAATTCGTCCCACAGTTATTTTTCAGGAACTTTTTCAGGAAGGAACATTTTATAAACTTGAAAATAAATAATTAAATAAATAAAAAAAAGGGGGGCGGCCTGGTGGTGTATTTGGCAACGGCGCCAGTTCCTAACACAACCGGACCGGGTTCAAATCCCATTCGGACCGTCTCCCCTTAGCACGGTCTGACTAGCCTGCTGCGTGGTAAAATTAGTCTAATACGGCCTGTTCCGTTCTAACATACTTAAAAAAAAATAATAAAAAAATGAAGACAAACACGAAATAACATGTTTTTATCTAGCAACGGCATCTATATCTATAATCATAGTTCACTCATGTTTGCTGAATGGCACAATATTTACTATGTGTTTTTGAATTGAACTAGCAGTGGCTCATAGGTTAATCGGATAGAGCGCCAGCTTAAACAATATTATTTGCAAACGTTACTATATATGATTCATACAAGGGATTGGAGATAGGATTACTATAAAATCAAGGAGCGAACTATAAAATTTCTTATTCGAGATTAGTTATTGAATAATTTTTGTTATTATTTGAGTTATATATTTACGAGAGTATTTATACAGCACATAACTTATTTTTATACAAAAATTACTGGGAAAATGTTTGAAAAAAAATGAGGAAATTATTATACATAAAACGATAAGAAACCGCAAAAATCTCGGGATACCCTGTAATAGGAACCAACGTATGTCACTGTACTGTAAGATGCTTAAAAGTTTAAATTTTTAATAATTATTTGTAATCGAAATAGTAAAGTATGAAGAATACATTTTCAGCATCTAAAGCCTTTAGAGCAAAATAAAACAATTTCACCATAAAGAGACGAAAAGAGGTAGCGATTACGATTAACGTTCTGGAATGCACTGTATGCTCACCTTATTTTTCCAGTGTCAACGTACATTCTCTTCTTCTGTTACAACGAGACAGTGCAGGAAAGGCGATATCTTCACACCGTGAAGACCCACCACCTTTACAGATCGATGCAGCGCGATTGATTTATTGTTTCGTGAGAAGTGCTAATTAAATTATAAAACCTAAAACCATCCCACCAAGAAGAAGGCAAACAAACGGCGGAAGGTGCGGAATGAACACCGCTTTCCGCAGCGCCGACATCGAACCGAACATTGCAGGATGGGACAAAATCACAAGCCTGCAATACCCCAAGTCGCATAAATAAAACATAAGCCAAAAAAAAGCTTCCAGCACCGGCACCGGGTCGACGTGGTGACCGTGGATGGTGAAATGGATGTTGGATGCAGAGCTTCGTTGGATGCTGATTTCTGTCGCACCGTCGTGCGTCCATTCGCCGCAGATCGGTCGTTCTGTTAGCGAGGCGCGATCATAATTCGATCATGAGACGATCGTGGCCCCTGTACCAAACGGTGCAAAAAAACGGGTTCTCGCCCTGGCCCTGTCCGTGCCCGACGCTTACAAGTGTTAAGTAAATAACTGCCCAAGACGCGTTGTTTTTCTTTTGCTCGCGATCGCGATCGTATCCGGTGACCAATCATAATACTAGTCGTTCGCCGTTCGCCGTTGGTTTTCTGTTTTATCAGCGACAGGGAACGCGATTAGAGTGGAAGGTGTACGGGTCAACCCTCGGGGTGGCATTGCGCCTGTTTCTGCGTGTATTGCGTGATTTATGGCGACCAGCTTGGAGTGTCCCGCCGTTTCCTGTGGACAACGATCCAATGTAGCGAAAGGCTTTTTGGGCTGGAAAGAAAAGGCAAGCTACGAGACACGAGAGACACTCGGGGCTAATAACGGAGCACAAAACGGTTATGATGCATATTAGAAGTCGTTCCCTGTCGCATAAACAGCACGTAAAGGGGTACGGTTTGGTGTACCAGTTGGGAAATCACCAAAGGATGTTCGATGCGTCATTAGATCAATCAGTCGGCGGAATGCAAAGCGAGCTGTTAATGACAATAACGATTTGATCTGTAGCAGATGGTTCGAAATCCTGAAGAAGGACATCGAAACGTTTTCCAAAATAATTTAAATCGCGTTATAGAATAAAGCATTTTACGTGGAAGTCACTAATTTGATTACACATGTGACTTATGGAAAAGAGAAAGTTCATCGAAAAACACAGGCGATAATAAAAATTGGAGCAATAGATTGATTCTTGCAAAGTGTGAATAATCAACCGAATAATTTTGTTACTAAATTTAGTTTCATCTTTACATAATTGTTTAATGGTCAAATGAATTGCTTTAATTTGGTTACTGAGCTAGTAGCTAAATTGCCCAAAAGAGTTCTTTAGTTTGACAGTTATCCTTACTACTGTCAAAGCATTGTTAAATCTAGGATACTACTGTTTTTTGCTTGATGAATTCGGTTTTTGCTTCATTTAACGATTTATTGCCATGTCGTTACTTTGGCTCGCATTCCAGAATTTCTGGAGTAGCCTAGAGTGTAATGATTTATGCAAAACAGTCTTGCCTAATTTTACGCTCTTACCAGGAATTCTGATGGACTCGCTGGAGGCTTTCGTGGAGTGTGGCTGTTTTTAGGAATCGTTTTTACATAATATCTTCAAAAGTCGCATTAGATCAAGTAATTGTGGTTTTATCGAGATATTTAGCATGAGTTTACATGATACCTAGGCTAATATATCATTAATTTGTATTGAGCTTTTATCTAAAATTTCCATAAATCGACATTGATTTCATAATTGATATAACATGATAATCATTTTAGGGCACCAACTTCGTGGAAAGAATGTGATCATACAATAATCAACACTCTCGGCAGACGCGATGAAATGCTAAATTGCTATTCGAATTCCAGAATATCTGGCAAAACAGTTCTCTGGCCTTAAATGAAAATGATTTATAAACTCGGAATTGATATCCTTAACCTATTTTAATCCTTGAAATAAATACAAAAGTTTTCCCCTTTTTCCATGAATAACGGCTAATGGATGAAGAAAACATTAGAAGTATTACATTAAATTCAAATAAAAATCGAAATAATAAGTTTGCTGATAAAGCTTAAAATGGCTTCTGTATTGTGAAACTAAAGTTTATCGCTCCTTAGATAAGGATCGTAGATAGTTCTTGATTATTCCTGCTAAAAAGTTATCTGGATGCTTGAAAGTACAAATAATTGACCATTAAATAACTCAGACGAAGATCCAACGGTTTATCCTTGTACAATCATCGATAGTTTTGACAGGCAGAAAGAGCTTAAGGTCGTCAAAAAACTACATTCAGCAACGCGATTTCAGTTAAGCTAATACGTATTCATTTATTCTTTTCTGTACATGAGTAAATGAATGCATATAAAATAGGATAGGCAATGTTGAATGAATATTTTCAAAAACGAATTCAATAAAGTCAACCATATGGAAAATATCAATAATTTAAAAATATTGTTTCTTTCTTGATGGTAGCTGCAATGATTTGAATGCAAAATTTGAAATAGTAGTTTTTTAATAAACCTTCCAAGTGTTTGTTAATAATATCCCGCATATGTGATTCGGCATTTTTCAATTTGTTTCCCCAAAGAATTGTTAAGTTTTATATTATTTCCTAAGTACATACATAAACAATGTGGATTATTTTACATGCTTCATTATAAACGGGCTATCGCTTCTCCTTTCTCATCACTTCCATGTGGCTCAACATTTACGCCCAAACACAGGAAATGTTAACTTGGGAAATAATAATTTCGACCGCCCACGAATAATCGTGACAGATTTTGTTGTTGCTGTGGTTTTGCCGCTCGAGATGCGACTAAAGTAGCATTCAGGTGGCTTAACCGAAGGCCGAAGGCTAGAAACAAATTATTCCCAGATAAATCAGCCTCAGCAGGAGCATCGCCGTGGACGATTACAAGATGTAGGAAGAACAATGAACAGCAAAAAAAAAAAAACTCCTGCTTTGGCCAGCGGTATCTGGCGTAGTGCAGTGTTTCCTGTTGGCAGCTTCAAACCAAAGCCACCATACTGTACCGTTGGGGGAAAATGTGACCGCGATCGAGATAATCGAGATAGGCAGGGTTAGGCGATAAGGTTAAGGCTGGAAGTTTTTCCCGGCCCGATAATAGACCTCAATTAATCAGCTGTCGTTTTTGTAAACATTCACCAAGCAACGAACCCTAATCCATGCTCCCGTGGGGCAAAAGTGGGAAAGGAAGAAACAAAAAAACGTACAGGCGAAAGTACGGCCCGGGGACGGCCAAAATGGTGAGAGAAAAATGAGCTGCATCCTCATCCATCGCCGGCTAATGGGCAGAAGCGAAAGAAATCCTTTCTACCAAGGATTTTTGTACCAGGGCAGTGTTTGTTGCGGGTTCGTACGATGGAATATGGAAGGGAGAAAAAAGAAATGAAAAAAGAAAAGAAGTCAATTCTCGGACTTGGACCGCAGGTGTAAAAAGGATTTCCGAACTGTGCGAACACCAACGGCACCAACGATGGATGGGAGGGTTCGGAGTAAGAATCGTTTAAGAAAGGATTTCCTCGCCGGTCCGAGGCCAGTCCCGGGCCAGGACTTGAAAACTTCCGAAACTCATTCGTGGCCCGTGTCCAGGATTGTTTCATTTTTCCTCCTCCTCCTTCTCTTTCCCATTTTACCATTCATTTACCGGCCAGCGTGACAGGACATTCAGGCGCGAATGTGGCTTAGTGTTGGATTTATTCAGCATTTCATTCTTTTTCCAGCCCGCGGTATTCCGGTACGGGCCGTGAAAAGAAACACCTCGGGATAAGGTACGGAACATGACAGTTAATGAGATTTTCCTTCAACCTCCGACACCTCCAGATTCCCGTGCATCTTCTCCAGCCACGAGCTAACGCCTTCAAAAGACACCTTGGCTAACGGTTATACCGGGCGAACAACAGGCCTGTCCTTAATCTCATGTCTGGCATTCTTTCTTCGTGCCATCCTTTGCCATTTTGCTCTATTACACCCAAGTCGGACAAGTCCAGCCTGGCTGTGGATCGTTTCGGATCGAGGTTTTGTCTTTTTCACCACAACGCGCAAAGCACCCGGGATATATGTTTCGGGTGTGTTTTTGGGCTTTTCATGTGTCGTCCTTTCTTTTCGGTAAACCATTACCGGGCGCATTGTTGGTGAGGTTTGTTGTGGCAACAATTGGTTGGCATTATCCTGATTTGTCGAATGTAAATAAATGTAAATACTGTCCCCTTCTTTGTTTGACGTTTATTTTTCGCATGTCACTCCGGCGGACCGAAATCAATCCGGACCGAAGCGATGGACAACTCGAGGAAACGCCCTGTGAATATGGGTGGATTAGGCAGCCCAGGGCAGCCAGGTTCTGGCACCGATACCACCTACAGGTGTGAAATTGAGCTCCAGGAAAACCCGATTCTTCGACGATGGTTTGCCGATACGTCTGTTTGTCACCAAGCTTCGGCAAACACCTATCGCCGATCGCCACACTGCAGGATCCTTCCCGGGTTCGGCACGGGGTTTCGGGGACGATGTATGGTGATTTAAAAGTCGATTCTTTAGAAGAGAAAATAGAAAAACAGACAATGACAGAACAAGGCGTTCCTTCAAAGGCCCTCATGCTCGGCTAGTTCGCTGTTGTAGTTGTCATCGGCAGGCAGCGGGATACCGAGAAGGATCGTTTCCATTTGTTTCATGTGCTGTTTGGTGGTGCACAGCGTACAGCGAAAGTGATTTCACGAAAGGTTTAGCCTTCTACTTTATGGTCAATTGTTCTTAACAAACTTGGTTACTGGTGTAAGAATCACAAGCTTTTTCTTATGATTAATTGGCTTATTTTGGCCACATATTTAGGACATATTTAGCTTTGATTATACACGATATTGCATGTTTGACGACTGCAAAGCGTACAAACTATTCAAGGACACATTTTCTTTTCGCCATCGTGATGTATGTGGCAAACGTTTCGACATGTGCAACACATTGGATGGGCGTTTGTTTATCCCCGGTGGCGCAATTAAGTTTTAATCGCCCAAAGTTTGTCTCTAGAATGCATCGTGTATGTGCTTGTTTTAACACAACAAAACAAAAAAAAGGGAACTTTCAGTAACATGTACTGCAAATAGAACCTTCTATACCACCGACATCATATCAACCACAAATGGCACTAGTTGAATAGGGGAAAAACACTACAAATAATAACAGCAAAAGGGGCAAGTGTAAAGTTTTGAAACATTAGAGCCCCGTGGAAAAAAGTTTTTCTTCCCGGTTTTAGCGCGGAACATAAATTCGCCCCAAGGCAAATAAATCATAAAAGTTAGGCGCTTCAGACCATCGCACTTGGGTGGCTCCAGGTTGAATGGTACCAGCACGGAACAAGCTCGATTGGATACTTGTTTGTGTGTGTGTATGACGAACAGAATGAACCACCGAAACCCGTCCCATGTCGTACCAACCACCAGCGCATGTTGGCGAACTTGATATAAATCGTTCATATGTCGCCATTCTCGCTGGGGGTTTGTTCGTGTTACATTTTAATTCCCTTCACCAGAGCTTTCTGCGAATGTCGGGGTGTCGGTTTTTATTGCGGTGCCAGTGTGTGGTACTTTAGACAAACTTTTAGGTTTGCCAGCGGAACCGACCGATTTTCCAACGCAGTGCAGTTGTAGAAAGCTCAACGAAATCCTTTTTGCATTCATTCCAATAAGCATGGACGATCGTATACTTTTTAATTGGTGTGAGAGTTTTGTACACGCGCCCATCGCACGTAAAAAAGGGCACTACCACGCTGTGCACGGGTTTTGGGGAACTCCAGCCGGAAGGATGTAACTTTGGTTATTGATAAAATTGTGCTACATGATGGATGATTACCTTGCTGTATGGTTGTGTGTTTTTTACCATTTTACGAGAAAGTCCAAGTAGTAAAAATGTGAATTAGGAATTTGTGAGTTGTTAAACAAAGGTGATTTATTTCTTTATTCAAATGTTGCACGAAGCGGTGTGTTGCATCGATTGGAGAACTAATGTAATTTACATTTGTTTATAATTAATTACTTTTCTTTTGCTTTTTGATAGGCAAAACGATACCGATGAGTTATGGTTGTTATGCGATGTTTAATACGAATAGTTTAGTTTGATTGCATATTTATTAAACAAAACAGGGCGTCAAATATCTAGACATCGTGGGACAGATTAATTGCCGGGATTAATTGATAGAATAATCAATTTCCACGAGTAATCGGTTGTTTCTAATTTTCATTAGCAAATTTTGTATAGTTATAGAAAGGGCTTCTGAAAATATACTTTCATATTAACTTAAAGTTCATTTAATATAACCCATTCATTAACAGCGGATTGGCAGACCTTACTTATGATTATATGAATCAATATATTATTATTTTCTTCTAAAACGGGCAGGCCGGTTATAACAAAATACAAAAAATACAAAATAAGATATTTTATTGTTATATGCATTGAAATTTTCCTTATCTTGATGATGAGATGTAAAAAATATTTATTTGTAATCACATTATTCAATCTTTTTATCTACGTGACATTTGTTACAAGAGTACGAAACGAATAAATAAAAGTCACATTTAGACCAACGGATAATCCGTACGCCGTCAATTAATTAGTCTCCGGATAGTCGACATTTTACAGAATTATACTTAGTTCGAGTTTCATCTTCACTTATAACAATTGATTTATGTACATATGTGATTAGAAATACCGTCAGCCCTAACGCATCCAAATTGCATTTGATTTTGTTGAACTTTTTAACTAATTAAGGAATAAAGAAAGACAAAGAAAGTGCGCAATTGTAGCAGACTTAATCGTATTAGACTAATTTTTACCATGTAGCCGGCTAGTCAAACCTAGCTAAGAGTAGATAAGTTATTAATGATTTATTAATTATATAATAAACGATATTATGCTAGAAAATAAACCATAAGTCTTTTAAGATATTAGGATAGTTTTGTTTGTGCACCAAAATGAACAATTTAACAAGGATTTATAATTGGTTTGGATGATTTCTACACGATTCTTTGCTAAACTCAATGATTAAACAATTTTAATATTTCAATTAAAAGTAACGCGTAACTAATTTTTGGTAGGAAAAACATTTGCTTCAACTATTTGTGGGGAAAAAATGCAATTTAATGGTTGATGAATGTCAACCACACTGCAGCCATAACTTACGCGTGTCCACTCCTGATGTACTGTTTAATTAACTTTTCTGTTTCTTAAATTTTCGGCCTAACCCAGATTCGGAAATGAAGCGGAATTAAATCGCTCGTCTGCAACGTACGATCGAACGCGGGATTTTCACGCTTCGCTGCTCGCAAAAGATCGGTGGAATTGCCCTCATTGGCAAAACAATTGGACGACCAGATGACAGACGTCACATATCTGCCGATGCTTGATTTCGACGCTTTGTTCTGCGCCCCGTTCGGTACGGTTTAATTTGAACGTCAAACATCCGTTCCCTCTGGACAGGCCGATCGGTGTGGTCCGGGTGCGTGATGAATTGTTAACTTGAGACATTGTTAACTGTACGGCGGGTATTCGCCTTGCATTGCGTAGACTCCTTTTCTTCACTCAGTTGCTCTGACAGCTCTCATTGACGATCCCGTGGCCGAGAGTGTAAGGGAAAAAAGTGAAAAGGTTCTCGTGTGCAATGCCCTTGCCGGGGAACGGCAACAATTTCACACACAATCCTCATGAAATCGGAACAGACCGGAGAACAATAGGGCTAATGGATGTCTCAGCATCGTGACCCAGAAGGTTTTCCCTCGCTCGTCGCAGCACCTCAATCGTTGTTTTGACATTCCAGATGACGGGCACGGTGCCGCAAAACGAGGTCCTGCCATGAAGGACCAGTTTCGGTGCACAACCTGGTGCAAGGATCAACGAAAACAGATCCCTTTCGGCCAGGGTAAGGAATCAGTCCGCTTGCAACAGAGTAAGGAAACTTTTGCGTAATTAAGAACGTATTTAAGACGCAAACCTCGGCTCAGTTGATCGTACCGTGCTTATTCTTGTATGTGCCACGGAAATATGCCCCTGTTTCCGGTTGCTTTGCAGCAAACGGTGTTGCCTTTTTTTCTGCTCTCCATTTAAGAAACCTTATTTATGACATGCATTGTTTATTTACCGTCTTTGAGTGACCCATAAAAGCAGCAAGCTGCAATGAGACTGTTGCACAATGCGGTATGTAACACCTTAGTTGTTTTCGTAGTTATCGTTGTGGCCAACTTTACAACGTTGCTGCCAGAAGGATACGGTTGTAAGAATTGGCGATGGAATACGTGTTCAGCATTTTAATGCACCCTTAATTTAACGGCACTTTAACGAACGATTGGCAAATGATAAGCGTGAAATAGGAATTGAGGCATTTTGTGGTGTAAATTTTGCCATTGGTTCTTAGTTTTGAAGTTTATCTAGGCTTTTATTTTTATAAATTATTACTGCTTTTACAAAGTACAAAAGAAAAAAAACAAGAATATCTACGATTTACACTATCCTATTTTGCGAGTTTCATTATGTCTTTAGTTTTCTTAGTTCGAAGAAACATTTTTCTTGAGATCTTATATTTTTCTTGATGCCGTTAAGCCGTTCGTCGTTTTTTGCTAGTTTCTAGTCTCCCTATTATCTTCAAAGTTATTATAGTATCCATATTATTTTTTTGTACGCCCTTTTTTGGATGTTTGCTTTGAAATTGGAATAGGAAACGATAAGTTACGTATCGAAATAGACAAATGAGTACTTGTGAACATAATACACCGACCTGTACTAGTTCTCACCATGCACATCTTCAAACCACCTACAAATAATGTCTTTTATACCTCAATTATGCAACTGATAATGTTTCGTTAAAGACCTCTCACACAATCAGACCGCCAGAGCAAAGGTAGTGACAGTCGTCATTGAGCCATGGGAGGGTTTTTTGTTTAAAATATTCCACTATCCGCAAAACATTCGATTGAAAAGTTACAAATGGCGTCATTTGGGTTTGCTCACATGGGTGGGCTGAAGCTTGGGTTGAAGTCTCAATTTTCCCTCTTTAGCGATCCACACTGTCATTACGCCTATGCAGACATGATAATTTCCTATATTCAAGAAAAAAAAACGCAAAACGAACCAGACGAACGCACCTGATTCTTGCTACGCAGGCTGAACTAGGCAGAAAAAAAACAAGGATGTAATCAAACAGAGACTCCACCCGTTTCGAAAAAGGGGAAACAGACGATAGATACGCAGATACTCGAGTCGAGTCGAGGGCCTAGTCTAATGACACGTTTCGGCCGTCGGGGCTCGGTTCCAAAACAAACAACGCATGGCCGGAAACCGATCCGTGCTCCGTGCCTTCATTTCGACCTGAGACCCAATCCAGGTGGTACGCCACAAAGGGGTGTTATTCTAACCATCCAACCATTGTGAGGATGCTCTGGACTGGAGCGTGAAGTAGCAGAGTGGAGTACCAGAGATATAGAAAGGAACATCTTCCTTTTGCTTGCTTATGTCCAACGGCTGGCAAATCAACAGTGTGACACAGTAATTTTGCCAAACTGGGTAGAATCACCTCTTGCGCGGAGTCGCGGGAATGGGGACCTTTGCTGTCTAATAACTTAATCAGACAGTAATCGTAGGGAATAGAAGATGGTTGTCGGGCGCCATTTGCCGCGTTTAGTGACTGACGACTGTGACTCGATAACTGCCGGGTTGATTGTGTTTGCCAGTACGTTGTATTGTTTTACTAGCCAGACGATACCAACTGTAGCGCTTATGTGTTGGCTTCGGTTTGTTTCGGCAGATCCGCTTGGATTCGCGCGCCTTCCTAGCGAGGTGAAATTAGATGTAATTAAATGACCTGCTAATTGCCAGGTGGCAAAGGTTCGGACACAGCAAGCGTAATTGTTAATTCTTTGTAGTTGTTTTGCAGTTGTGGAGTTTGGGCACTTCTAACGAGATAGTCAAGATTGATGTATGGCTATGTTGAAACAATGCAAATTTTGAGTAATGAAGATATTTACTAGCAATTTGTTGATTCAAGCAGCAGACAAATTTGAATTAATCTTAACATTTTCTCTACCAATGTTTGACCGTATTAGAAAATGTAAACATTTGAAGAAAATGAAGAAACATTTGAAACGTTTAAAAAAGATAGATAAACGATAAAATGATTCAGTAACTGAATGAATACAACATAAAGATAATAAAATAAACAGCATCTAAATGGAATAAACAAACAAATAACGAAAACAATATTAAAAAGAAACAAAAGTAATTCAATCGATAAGTAAAAGCAGACTACAATGCAACCCCATCATTTTGCTTTATTTGGTGTTTGCTCTGTTGAAACACGTTTATTTCGATGTTTTATCGATTTCGCTTTCGATTTTAAAGGAGGTGGACTTTAAAATGTTGAATGGTAACTGATCTGATCTACGGGTTGTACGAGTGACCTCTTTGACGCGGAAGTGACATGGGTAATGCATAATAGCTTTTTTGCAACTTCGAAATTTGTTGCTAAACACTGTTACAACCATTTATTGCTAAAGCTTCGTCTTTGAATTGGGATTGCAACCGAACACAAATGTAGGGTTAAATGTCGGTATTTTAGGGGAAAAAACTCCTCAAATGGTAAATTATTCGTAAAAGCGCTATATTAAGTGCAATTGAAATTAGAGCAGCACATGCTCGATTTTCGTGTGGCATAAGTGCATCACGCAACCGACTGCGGATCGCAAGTGAACTTTTCATCTGACGGTAATTTAATTTTGATAAGCACGTTTTGAAGAGCGTCAAATGAAGAGATCTTGAAAGCACCATAACAGCGATTGTAGTTCTTCCCTTTTAAAAAAAGTCAGCCATTTGGCGCCTTATCGTGCGCTGTCGGACGAGTGTTTTTCTCAGGTGCATTTGATAATAATAGGTTTCGTGCTTGGCACGTCTTCCAGTTGAATGCAAAAAGTATGGTTGGGTCTTTCGCGTTGATACACAGCCACAAAACGGTAGCTGATAACAAGCCGGGCAAAAGTGCATTGCATGCGTCTTCAAAATGGCGCTTCTCAAATGGCGATCCATCTCGATTAGTCGATGCTGGCCGTGGCAGAAAAGGCACGGCCCTTTTTAGCCGTGCCCTGGTAGTTAATGTGTGAGCACTTATGATACAATTTTTGAGCACTTTGGTGCTTTTTCTGCTTACTGGCTTACTGGTTGACGTTTGATCGTGACCGGATTGGCGTTTATTTTTGCCTTGGTTGGGGGCACACCAGTCATAATTTCGATAAATTATTCGTAATTAATAGTTTGGCGAGTGAGCATAATTTATACGCTTTTCGTGCTTGCGCCAGTTGCGAAGTGGATGGATGCAAGAAGTAGATTATTGTTGCGAAAAAATGAACCAATCAACGTTGTTGGCCCACGCGAATGGAAATGGCCCACTCATTGAGCTCGGTTGCCTAGACAGGTTTGGTTTAAGTGGTTTGTTTTTGCTTTCCTTTTTTTCCTTATCTCTACTTAACTTGTGTGTTTGAGGCAGCCATAAGAGGAGATTTTTTCTTGACATCTTGTTAATAGTACGATCACAGGGAATGTTACGCATTATCATTTTATTGGTATAGTGGTTTTAATGGGGCTAGAGAAAAGAAAAGTGATGTTATAATTTACTAGTAAGCTTGTTGTTTTTTCCTATTTTATCTGAGCACCACAAAATATCCTTTAAGTCGTTATAAACTTTAGAATACTAATAAATGAAGTAATTAGAATATTGAAAAACCAAACATCAAATTTAAACAATGAAATTAAAACACAATAAATAAAATAGCATTCTTCTTTGGATTGAACTCACCAATTGTGGTTAGAAAACTGGAACAAGTTCTCAAAAGGACAAAAGATAACTTCCTTAAGATTGAAAATGCCCACAAAAAGTCAACAACGGACAATAGAATGAACTTTAATTAGGCTAACGGTTATTTGTGTGTGGTTCAAAACAAGATTTGATTTCCATTTCCGGCAAAAGGGACTTTTTCTGTTGGAAAACAATCGTACGAAACAATAGCAGAAAGAAAAAAAAATACACCAAAAAGGGACCGGCAATGGAAAGCCAAAGCCTGCCGCAAGCAGGATAATTACATTACTTTTTCCACTGTTCTACACACAATAGCCCGTGGGTCAGTTGTTTGGGTAGTGTTTTTTGTATTCTTCCTTGGTTTAAGGACAATTTTTATCGCCTTTGTGACACAAAAAAGCCCACCAAAGCGACCGATGGACAGCTGAGGCGATGGATGTCCTCGTGCCATCCTAGGTTTTTGTCTACGATTGTTCCTCGTGCAATGTAACGCGCTCGTTTCGTTGTACTCGGAAGTTTGTTTTTCGTGTTGAAATTGAGAAGAAACAGAATGAAAGGAGGCGACCGCTTTGTGGCTTTGTTTAATTGTTAAATCAAGAAGGTTGTCCAAAGGTCATGTGGACAGCGGAAAAAATGCAAAAAAATTCTTCCAACCAGCTCTCTTGTGTGTTCTTTTCGAACTATTGTCTTCAGTCGAGCAGCCGACCTTTTTGTAATCAGTACGTTTGTCTGCATGTGTCCCGAACGGCGAGTGAATACTGAATTAAATAATTACCAAAAGATCACTTGAGATCACAATCCACGAGGTGGTAAGAAACACACAAACGAAAAAAGAAAGTCTTTCATAACGGCCACATCAGAGAGGTTGTAGCACATTGTGGATTAGCTTTCCAATTTCCGTGCGGCTTTTCGGTGCGGTGTCTTTGTGGCGGCTGTTTTGGTGCCCTATAATTTGACAAGGTGTCCACGGTGGCACCTTTTGATGATTATGTAGCGTTTCCTAGTTCTTTGATTTCCAATTTCCGCCTTGCGTGAAGAAAGCCTGTCGGGAAGCTGCCTGTGTTGTGGTGGAATAACGCCGCTGTTGTTATTTAATAATATTTAATCAGTTTGCTTCCGGGTTGGGCCACCCGCAGAGAAGCGCAAACGTTTGCTTGATACTCTTCATAGTACGATCATTTGTAAATGATTTTGTGAGAATAGTTGTAAAATAATATTAAGAGTATTTTTGTTTTAATTTAAATAAAACTAGTTGCCTGTCAGAATATGTTGAAAGTTAGACAATATCTAATCTATCACAAGTACTTAATAAACATTAGTGACAATATGTGCTTTAGAATAATTATTAAGTAATAATACTGCGTATGAATAAATAATCAAAAACATTAGAAATAAATCAAAAAATTCTAAATTATCATCTCAAAAAGTAAAAATTTTGCAAATATTACAGTCGACTCTGGTTTTGTTCAAAACTCATCCCAGAATACAACACAACGGTGATGGATTTAATGAAGAAGGCACAGTGTGATAGAATCCAAAGAAGTATCACTTTATAACCAATTTAATAATCATTTAATATAAAAATGTTCATACACCTCACATAAATGTACGCCAAATTGTGCATTACTGCTTACACAAGCTTAAACGCATAATAAAACAATGAAAATTTAAAAACCGATCAATTCCACACTGCAGTTGCACCGTAATTGCATGGGTAATGTTAATGAAGTGCACGATTGCAATAGCATTGCACGCTAATGGAATCAAACCCGCTTATTACTTTTTCACACTTCACATACGTCCTTTAAGGCTTTGGTGTGCTAAAAACGGATCAAAAGAGACGTTGGCAAATTAGCTTGATGCATCGAGCGACAATCAAACGCAGACGGCAGTGTATGATTGACGTTTTCCCTAGAATCGTCGAAGTAGCCGAAAGGATCGACATGATACCGTCGTCATCCGGGTCGCCCGAAGTTGGAAGAATATAGATCACGAGAAGCTCATGCGTCAATTGATTAGGACACGGTACGGAAGACCGCACAGGAAGTTTGCCCATCGGACGTTTTGGAAAGCGAAAGCGGCTTATCATCAGATAAAAGTTTTCCCTTCATCAGGAACGGGACGGAAAAAATGGAGCAAAATAAGCGACAGAGCAAAGCGAACGATTGGCTAATGAAGGTTAAATGCGAAAACATGATACATTACTCGGCCGAAGAAGAAATTGCATCTTTCGCAGCCAATCGAAAGGGAATCGATGAGGAGAAGCAACGCACGAGCTGTGGATTCGATTGAGAGTTTACGCATTTTCGCATTTCGCGTTTTATGGTGGGAATGGGAAGAGTCTGGGAGGCCTGGGTGGCAAGCATTTGGCAAACCGGTGGGGGTACAAGTTGAAAAGAAACCGACTTAGTTTGCCTGCTCGGGAGACTTCCTGTGCACTGTAATGTGCCATGCTCATTACTTTCATCTGTAAGTCATCCGGCCGGGCCCGCGGTCGTAATTAGTTGGCAGTGGGCTTCCTTTGGGGAGGTCAGAACCGAGCCCCTGGTTGAAGGTCCTGAAGCTATTGTCGGCGTTCGGGCGCGATTGTGCCGGTGCGCCCGGTGAACATAGTTTCAATTTCTGGAACGTAACCTAATCGATTGCCTTTTTATTGAGCTGGCATGTCATATTACACGCTATTGATGGGCATCAGGGCAGGAGAAAAGCCCATTACATTGA
Source organism: Anopheles rivulorum (assembly GCA_018908115.1). Taxonomy (NCBI): domain Eukaryota; kingdom Metazoa; phylum Arthropoda; class Insecta; order Diptera; family Culicidae; genus Anopheles; species Anopheles rivulorum. The sequence goes on along the minus strand of CM032177.1, from coordinate 26,310,697 downwards.
TGACGATCGTGGAAGATGTTTTGCAATTTTCCCTGTGCCTTCTGCCCCATTCGCCCGCAGCCTAACTGTAGGTGTTTACAGCGTTAGTTTCAATGTTATCGACGCTCTTTCATCTTCGTGCCGGCAGCGGCACTCTTCAAAGGCGTTCGGTGCCGTGGTCGAAAGGTACGATGCAGGGCCGTGCAGGGAAACTCGATCGCCAGGCAGCACGAGTGTGTGGTGGGAAAATTAAAGATTCGCCAAAGTATGCACTTAAATTTGCGTTTGTTAACAGAGTGGCAACGGCTGCTCAATGCTCAATCAGGCAAAATTATTGGATGGGATGTTGGCATGGAAAAGTGCAAGGATGTAACCTGAGCTGACCGGAAGGTTTGGAATGGATTTAAAATTAATGCTCTTTAGTTAGGAAATACTTTTCTTCTTATGGAACTTTTAAAGGCATTGCAGAATTGTAAGACTTAACATTTAAATGAAGAAATGGTAAAAATCTTCTTTACTCCCCAACACAGGCTCCAATATGGGAAGAAAATATCTGTGTCTAAGAGCGAGTGATCCAGAATTTTACGAACTTCAGAAAATAGACTACAGGAAGTTGAAATCAACACCCTTTGTTGAGTTATGATAGAAAGAATTCTAGATGCAAAGGTAGTCATGGGGTTACCTTACATAAACTGACGATGTATCTAGAAGAATGTTCACCACCAACTGTCCTCGGTCCAGAGGTCCACACAGTACCTGTTGGTTAATTACAAGGTACCACACGGACTGTTGATACAGAGCTTCGTCTGCTTGCTCAGAATGCCACCAGGGAAAGACCCTGGAGCACAAGTTTTCAAGGATCCTCGAGGTTATCTTATGCTTGAACCATATTGATGCAAGAAATAGCATAATTCGGAACCATACCCTAAATTTATCTTCCCTCCTCTTACTGGTCTTAAGTAACTTAAATTCGAATAAGAAGACTGTTATCCTACGTTTGTGTGCAAACTACACCATCCATGTTGTTGAAGATAAGAATATTTTGATTGATGTAAAAATCCTTAAATATTCTTTGTAAAACTCTGTGCGTGATCTTTTCTTGTTTTTCACTCAGTTTGTTAATTAGGATATCAGTTATAATGTTTCATTAAACACTTTTATGAAGAAACTATCAGTATCTCAAATTGAAGAATTATCTTTGAAAAAGTTAATATAACATTTACAAGAAGCAACGTTAGTAAGGCATTGAAGTATTTGCTTTACAGTAATACCGTTTGAGAGTAAAACCAGAAACAGCTCTTGAGCAAGTGATCGAGAAAGTAAATAAAAAAAAAACAAATACAAAAACCATTAATAGTATTGATTTATAAAAGTTTGCTTAACTGGAATATTTTCTAACCTATAATGTTCATCGAATTATTTGTTCATGGTAACTATTCAGCGCATTTTGAATGGAACCATAAAGCAGCTAAAGGGAGATAATTAATTTCTTATCTTTCCCGTCCGATCCCGATTGGTGGCGTTAAAGCGTTAAGATGGCGTCCACATATAGTTATGGGCAGCCTTTACGAGATGTGTTGTGTTTACTGCTATGCTACTAGAGTATTTATTTTGTTATCGATTGAACAACCTCCGCCCAGCTTGCTATTGCCATCGCCCAGCATCGTGGCAGCACTAAGGAGAAAATAAAAAAAAAATCGCCGCGCACTGCTTCGCGCACACGCGCTCAGCCAGAATTTGCGGCGCAATCGAGAAAGTGTTCCGTCGTGGCGGCTGCTTCGTGTCAGGGATGGTAATCATCTGGAGATTGAAGTGTTCACGCCGCCCAAGAGGTGTACGCACGGCGAAACCCACCATCCGGTCAGCAGCTGCTTATTGGCCAAAAAACAAACCAGTACCGTGGCGTGGCGTAGATCGTAAGTGGAACTGAGCCGAAGTAGAGTGTGTTCTTGAGAAACGTTCGAGTTCGACCGTGTTCGACCGTGGCCGATGGCCCGTCGGGTACTGAAACACTCCGGTCTGTTTTGAGATAAACGATCGAAAAAACGTAAAGCGGGTTGTGTATTTTGGACAAGATGCAGCCTAGGGAGCTGTAGGATTGGGCGAGCAAAGGAAATGCAAAACGGAAACAGGATGGAACAGGGAAAATCACGTCATCTGGATTCTCGTGGCCAGCTTTATTGTGGCCATGTCGTTACCGATAAAGCAGCTGTGGGGCTTATTTATTTTCTCCCATTTTCAACCCGATGCCGGTGGCCAAAGCGGTACTGCTGGACTTTATTGATATTGCACCACAGCGGCATTTAGCGGCGGCTTAATCTCGAGCGGCATCACAACTGTGGCGTCGTGCGCTCTGCGGCCGCCTGCACGATGCTGCAATGTATAAGGAGCCAATAATGGTTCTGTTGGAAGAAATGTCCTACTAGGGAGCTATCCTCAGCGCTATATTCCTTGGTTGAGGGCGTATTTGTTTTTTTTTTCGGAGCTCGTAGTCCAAAGCAGCACGACGAATCACGCCATTCGCATTTATTGGTATACACACATACACGGTTAGGGATCAGATGATCCCGCAGCGGACTACCAAATGGTGTTTGGTTGCGTTCCGTTTTCGGTTGGAAAATGATGAGTGTATTTAACGACTGGGAGCGCTAGCGGACCGTTGGAACGTTTATTTTCTTTACTTCCACCATCTGGAATCTGGGTTTTTTGATGAAATGAATTCTTTGCCTTTGCCACGTTTTAAGGGGAGGAAAGTCTGGTGATCTGGTGTTGTGGGATGTGAGGTGGAAGGAATATCTGTTTGCTGCTCGGGAAGAGTTGGTCGCAATAAGAAAATGTATAAATTATGTGAAAAAAGATAAGCACCAATATTGGAACGCTCGTAACATTGGGCTGATATGGGTAGAAAGATTCTTTATAGGAGTCGTGCTGTATGGCAAATGCATTCGTAATGCAATCATCTATTCTTTCATGAGAGGCATTTTCAATGCATGGATGAGTTTCGGTTTTAAGAATTGTTTTAGGACACTAGAACTCCCGGAATAGCGGAAACCCGAGAGATCCGGGAATAGTAACATTTTCACTGTTCGCTCTAGTAGGTTTCTTTCAGGTAGTAGAGCTGTTGGGGTTAAAAACTCTACGCAAGGGTCTAGCTCATTTTAATTTTCAATAACACTTCGAGTACTATTCTCAGTAAAAAGTAATAATTAAAATGATACTTTAGGTAACAGTTTATCCATTTCAAACGAACATTTTATAAATATTTTAAACTATTAAGCTGAGATGTAGAAGATTTTTATATTGATATTTTTTCATTATTAGTTCTTATTTACTATCGTTTTTTTGAAATCATCTTCCAGTTGTATACTGAAATATATATATCAAAGTAAAAAAATTGAAGACTCTGAAAATAATTAAACATTATTTCTTTAATATTTAATGTCTTAATAATAACATTATTTAAGGAAAACATTAGTTGACTTTCGTTAGGTTTATTAATCTTGTAATACTTTTTTGGTCTATAAACGTTTGAGCTAATCATGGGTAATATCATAAAACGCTCTAATCTTACGTGTGATGTTGAACATTTCCAAGGTAAGATTTGCTGAGCCTTATTTGTTTGTATAAGAAAGAAAAATGCCCGTTCTTTGGGGTCTTTGGAATCTCCGAAACACGTCACTGTTTGCTCACGTTTTACAGCTAGGTACCGGAAAGCAGGCATAAAATCATAAATAGTTTAATTCATTCGTTTATTGCACATTTAGAACTCTCTGGGATGGCCGGCTACGCACAGTTTATCGTTGTTGGAAGTTAGCTTTGCTCTCCATTTTGCCAAACCAAAGCAAAAGGGTACTAGGGAACATCGTGTTCTTAGGCTCGGCACAACAAAATGGATTCCACGACGTACTGCGTTCCTGTTGCGTATCTCGTACCGGGTGTGAATCGGTATCGAGCTACATCAAAAGCCCGAAAATAAGTCTAAGCCTAGAGCGTTCGAAGCGATCGTGGCGCGTTGTAGTTGAACTCAAGAAAAGAAAAGAAACAAAAAGAACATTTACAAACACACCGGCAACGGAGCCACCGAGAAGGAAGTGGTCGTAAATCTTTCCGGTGAGTGGTTTATGGTCTGAAGTGTAAATAAAGGCAATCCCGAACCGACCCAAACAGATCGGTGGCAAACAATGGATGAACAACAGAAACGTGGTTCGGGCTGGCAGAATCAGCAGCAGGAGCAGTGGTCGCAGAAGGAGATCACACCTTTTTCGGGGATTGTTTTCTCGCAAGGCTTATGCATTGCCACGGTGAGGGACCCACGGGTCATGTTGTGTTGTGTGTACATGGCACACACGGTGCCATTCTTCCCCTGCGCTGTCAAAGACATTTCTGTCAAAGCGAACGCAAACCGCATGCTGTTGGGTCTTGGAGAGGAGTTCACTGTTCCTGTGCAAAGCAGTTGGTTTCTTATTATGTCCACAAAACAGCACGTCTTGGGTTGGGCGTTCAGTGTGCAAGCTTTCGATGCGTCATACAGCGACGGCGTGATATTTCTGTCTGTAGTGTTGTCTTCTTGTGCTTTTTTTTCTTTCTATTGATATTGTTGATTGTCACTGGCTCACTGGCATCTGGTATCTGGGAAGCGGAAGCGGGCTGGCCACTAGGGGATGGGATTGTTAATTTGATGAAAATGGGCTTGGTAAGTTGTCACTCCTTCGGCTAACTGCGGTTGACTGGCGGTTGGCGGTCTAGGAGGACTAACGAGACTCCACCCGTTGACAGATATTAATGGACCGCATTGGGTTTTTGGTACAGTACCACGAGCGAGGCACTTTGATTTCAAAGTGTGTTAGAGTTTGCTGAACAGCTGTAGGATGGGAAAGCACTGGTGCTATTTGGTGATTAATGCTGTGGTGGAATTTGAAATTTGGAAATTGGAATAGTTCTTCAGAATTTTCTCGTTGAACTGTAATATGTAATGTACAATAATGAGTTATCTAGAGGAAATGAAAGTTCATAGCAAGTATAAAATTGAATTTTAAATAACTGTTATATGTTTATTAAATATAAATTCTGTTTTCCTTGGGGCGGCCCGGTGGTGTATTTGACAACGGCGCTAGTTCCTAACACGACCGGACCGGGTTCAAATCCCATTCGGACCGTCCCCCCGTAGCACGGTCTTTCTAGCCTGCTACGTGGTAAAATTAGTCTAATACCGCCAGGCCGTTCTAACATAAATAAAAAAACATTCTATTTTCCTTACTGTTGGTTAGTTTGCTTATTTATTTTTTTAGTTAGTTACCTAATTTATAAAACAACATTTTTTTATTGATCATTTATTGATTGATTTGGTATGTTTATTTCCTTTTCTATGTTATTTCAACTACTCTTTGCTTACATAATTATTTGTAAAGTGATTTTTTATATAATTAAAGTTTTATAGCTTTGTTTATTACATATTTTGTTTTATCAATATTTTAAACTCGTGCTGTGTTATACTAAACTATGTTTTTTTTTTTAAATTATGATTGGTTATTGAGATCTTTTTTATCTTTCGCTTCCCGTGTGAATTCGCTTCTAATATTTGATTATATTACATGATGTTACAATAATTATTTATCATGACGGCCCAATGACTAATTTATATTATTATTCACTGAACGAATGTGATTAGACGATTATTTCTAATTACCTGAACAATTAATTTTGATTTTATGATAAACAATAGGTATTTCGTTTTCGTTTTGTGTAAATTTATTTTTAAATTATCTTGAAACAAAATAGTAAAAAAAACTTCACTTTGCTAGTGGTTTGAAGGAAAGCAACTTGGGAAAAAGATAGAATTTCCGGCGACTCTACCCCAAAAGCAACGTGCACGAAAGCTCCCCAAAAACTAAGTCTCGCGCGAAGCTGAACGCCAATCGAAATGTTTCGCACCGTTGCGCCATCACATCGTTTCGCTTGATGTGGCTCGATTTTATCCAGAAAGCTTGTTCACTTTGGTGTTTATTTGCCAATGGCCCTGTGCCGTTCCGCGTGCCACGCTCCGTCGTCGAAGCCGGCGTCGTAGTTTCACGCGTTATAATGTTCTACTTCTTTCGCCACTCGGTCTGGCCTGTTGGACCTGTGCTGGTGTCAGCACAGGCTGCCGTTGGCTGGCTGCTGGAGAAATACTTAACGAATGAAGAAATCAGCTTTCGAAAAGCCAAAGCACTGTAAAAGGACGCTTGTTAAATGCCTCCTCATCTTCGCACCTCGAAATGAGTCTCGGGCACAAAGTGACAACCGACTGACGCCATGCTATTTTCTCCAGTACACGTGTGTGTTTGTGTGTGTGTGGATGTGTTTTCATTTTCGCAAAAATGTGATCATTAATATTCCCACCTCTACATGTTTCTGTTCGTCGGTTCGTCGTCTAAGAGGCATCTTAGTGCTGTTCTTCATAGCACCATACTAGCGGTGCGACAGTTCACCTCAGCTAGCGGGTCGTTAAAAAGTGTAAAATGTCGATAGCGAGGCGCCTCGGTATGGAATTTTGTGCACGTACCGGCAGTAAATGAACGAGACACCGAGTTTACAGAATCCTTCAGCACATGAATGGCGCAACCAATGGCTGGTCCGTTGGTTCGTTGGATTGTCTTCCGCCGTGGTAATGCCCGCGAAATGTGAATGTTAATTTTACGAGACGTGAAGACACATTAAAAATGGTTTCCCAAATTCCCGCACGGTCGACAAACGTTTCGACGAAATAATGGGGTGTTAGACGAAGAATAGCTGCAGACGTTGAGTCGCTCGGCAATGGTGCTGAAAAATGTGTTTCATAACCTTTCGCGAGCGGCGGGAATGGAAAAGGGACAATCAGAACAAAGTGACACTATTTTAATTTTACATGCAAAATAAAAGATGTTCTGATATTTGTTAATCAGAGGGAGATAGCTAAGACGTGTAGTCAGAACGGAATATTTCTTTATGGAACTTTCTGAACGTCAATAATTCTTCCATTCAATATTTTCCACCTTTAGTAGCCGTGAGTTCGTCAACACGTGTGTAAGAAACAAAGCTTAAAATAGTAAAGTTTGCTTAAAAACCCAAGAGAAACAAAAAAATGGTTAATCGTTCGGTGTGTCAAACTCACTCCAAAGGAACTCACCGACAGAACACGTGAGCGAATGAGTGGTGAGATGAGATCGAGCTCATTCCATCGAGCGGCGAGCTCACGGTGAGAATGCAGGTGAGCGAACGCTGAATAAAAGTAGGTGGAGCTATGAGTTGGCCGTATGTTTTGTGTTTAATTTTATGCAATCCATGCATGCTGCGATGGAGCAAGAAGAGCATATCAAGAAAACATTGTATTTCCTTTCGTTCGTTCCGTTCGCGCAGTTGTGTGCGTGAAGACGGCTGTCTTCCTACGCTGTGCTTGGATGTGCTGCTCCCCTTTAGATGGGGTGGAGAACTCCATTGGAACACCGTCCACCAACACCACCATTGCTATGCACATCGGCGATGAAGCAACATTTCTGGTGAGCTTCGAACGGAGAAGAAAATCGAACAAAAAACCAAGTCCCACCAGAAATTGTTTGTATGGTGTTGTTGTTTTTTTTTCTGCCTCGGTTTTGCTTCTCTTGGTGGCGAAAGAGCAAACGCGCGTTTGGCGACCCGAATGGCGGCCATGATATGCATTCTCCCTTGCAGTTTGCTTGCTACCGGCGCACGTAAGCGCACGTACGCAAACCCTCCATCGCGCGAATACCGCGAACCGGTGCGGAATACGCGAAAAACGGCAANAGAAGAAAATCGAACAAAAAACCAAGTCCCACCAGAAATTGTTTGTATGGTGTTGTTGTTTTTTTTTCTGCCTCGGTTTTGCTTCTCTTGGTGGCGAAAGAGCAAACGCGCGTTTGGCGACCCGAATGGCGGCCATGATATGCATTCTCCCTTGCAGTTTGCTTGCTACCGGCGCACGTAAGCGCACGTACGCAAACCCTCCATCGCGCGAATACCGCGAACCGGTGCGGAATACGCGAAAAACGGCAAGCGTGTGTTATTTTTTGGCCTCGTCGTTGCGCCGTTGCGCTCAAGGGTGTGTTGTGCTTTGTACGGACGAAAATGTGAAATGTTTTGCTGGGCAGCAGCAGCAATCAGCACCAGCAGCGACTGTTATCTTTCAGGGGTGAACAAGTGTACCGCGGGAAACCGGCCAAACAAGCAGCGCGCCAAATAAATAAATGAAATCAGCTTTGACAGATTATCGTTCGGATAGTGTTCGCCTCTCGAAAAGCTCCATTAATTTTTCCCCAGAAAGGAGGGCAAATAAAAAAAAATCCACCCGGGAAAATGGCTCGCGGATGTGTTGAAATTATTTGCACCGTGACTGGTTGTGTGCTGGTTTGTTCTCATCGACGGCCGTTTGTTCTACATTGAATGCACTGCATCACTTTTGGCTGGCAAACTGGGAGTGTGGAATACAACGACATCGCACGACATCGAGTGTGAGCTTTAGGTTGATTTGGAAATAAATAATAAAAAAACTGCGCTCCCTGTCGACGTGTAGAGTGGTGCGAGTGAATAGTGAAGAATTGTGTCGAAAACGAGTAACCCAACGGAGAGAGAAAACAAGAGAAAAAAAACAACAACATGTTATTAGGAACGCAAACACACTGTGGCGGTGCAGGAGCGGCCACCGTTGCAGCTGCAGCTGCAGCACTGGTTGCATCGAAAACGGGAAGCAGTGGGACAGATTTTTCAATCGCCGCCATCATGGCACGCGGTGGAAACAGCTCGAGCCGGGAACCATCAGAACGAAGTAGCAGTGAGTTGGAATGAAATACTTTTTAAAAACATAAATTATAATTTTTGAAAACTGAAACGAAAACAAAAACTTTTCATCAAAACTGGAAAAAGCTTTTGTTGTCTGTTGTGTTACATGCAGACTCTGCTCTATTTCTCTGTTGCTTTTCCAATCAACAATGTTACCTACTGCTGGTTCGCACTTGGTGTAAACATGCCTTGATTGAACGGTTTCGTGTACAGTACAATCAAATCCATCGAGGTAATACACTTTGTGAACAATAGTTCACTGTCGTTGCGTTGTACGTTGATTAGAGAGCTGTTAAAGCAGCGTGTTGATGCTTTCAGCATGGATCGGATGCATAACAGACGAAATTAGGATGAAAACAAGAGTATTTAAAGTAATGTACGTAATTATGGGTAAATTAACAATATTTTTATCATTAAACTTGTACAGCTTATCGTTAATAAGGTCGGGTTATTCCAGCTATGATTTGAACAAACCATACTCGATATTAAAGACGCTTAAATTTATTTGTTTAGGAGTTTTAACGATAAATTTGATCCTTATGTAAAGGAATAATTATAATATAATTTGTATTATGTGTTTATTATAACTCAAAGTATTTTGTTTTTGGTGCAACTAGGAAATTTAGTTTTGGAAATCATGTTTGAAACATGATAAAATTGCTAAACTCTTTCATTTAATTTCATTTAAAGGACTATTATAAACAGAACTATTTGTTCAAGTACATTAAATTGTCATTTCCAAGACTAATTAGAAATTGTACTGTTGTTATAATATTTTACAATATCACAAAAGAAAAACCATTGAACAACAATTTTGGATGCATAAACATTAAGTAAATTTTTCCTTGAACCTAATATCAAGGATGAATTAATTTTATGTCTGGAAAACAACATACCTTAATTGTTGCGCCATCACACAAAAACCACCGACCGTGAAAAGTTTTGTTTGTTTAACGCTAGTCATCTGACAATCATTAAGCCAGTGCACGAGAAAGATTGTACGTTGAAATTCTATTCTAAACAGTCATCACCAAACTCGACACCAAAAGGCAAACAAAGAGAGTTCACGAAACGGTTAAACTATGTTATGTTTGTTACTTTTTAAAATACAGTTTCGTTTAGAGTGGAAACAAAATGCATCACAATGTTGTTTGTTATTGTGTGATCGCGTTTTAAGTAACTTCAGTAATATTTGTATTATTTAGAAGTTTCTTTCCTTTGCAGTGTACATAATAAATTGATTGATGTTGATTTTCGGAAACAGAAAATAAAATTTAAACTGTATTTGAATTATAATGAAATAATATTACTGTTTGCGTTAATNTATTATAACTCAAAGTATTTTGTTTTTGGTGCATCTAGGAAATTTAGTTTTGGTAATCATGTTTGAAACATGATAAAATTGCTAAACTCTTTCATTTAATTTCATTTAAAGGACTATTATAAACAGAACTATTTGTTCAAGTACATTAAATTGTCATTTCCAAGACAAATTAGAAATTGTACTGTTGTTATAATATTTTACAATATCACAAAAGAAAAACCGTTGAACAACAGTTTTGGATGAATAAACATTGAGTAAATTTTTCCTTGAACCTAATATCAAGGATGAATTAATTTTATGTCTGGAAAACATTAATTGTTGCGCCATTACACAAAAACCATCGACCGTGAAAAGTTTTGTTTGTTTAACGCTAGTCATCTGACAATCATTAAGCCAGTGCACGAGAAAGATTGTACGTTGAAATTCTATTCTAAACAGTCATCACCAAACTCGACACCAAAAGGCAAACAAAGAGAGTTCACGAAACGGTTAAACTATGTTATGTTTGTTACTTTTTAAAATACAGTTTCGTTTAGAGTGGAAACAAAATGCATCACAATGTTGTTTGTTATTGTGTGATCGCGTTTTAAGTAACTTCAGTAATATTTGTATTATTTAGAAGTTTCTTTCCTTTGCAGTGTACATAATAAATTGATTGATGTTGATTTTCGGAAACAGAAAATAAAATTTAAACTGTATTTGAATTATAATGAAATAATATTACTGTTTGCGTTAATCCGCCAATTATTCTGAACAATGATTACTTTGTGTTAATTTTGATTTACCAGACTTCTTACTAAAGCCTTAAGCAATAAGTAACGTCTTTTGAATAAAAGGTTATTTGATACAATTTCTTTATTATCAATTATGACGGGTATACGTCATATTGTCATAACTTGTTTAATTAACAAAATAATTCATAATATAGTAATCATTTTAATTAAACTTTTGGACGCTACGCTTTACTCAAAGATTGTGTCACAACTTTAAAACATATTTCGTACAAAGTAGCTCTTATGGATTTTCCTAACGATAACGGGCTTTACAGTACAAACTCATTTTGTTCTCACTCACATTATTGCTCCGCTAATCGGAACTACTAATGCTCATCCTAATCGGTTCATATCGAGCAAAAAAAAAAAGCAAGCAAAATCTTGATGGGAAGCAACAACTTCTGTCTAATGATATGTTTGCCACACTGTACAGCGAGTTTTGTAGTAGCAATCGATACATCTAACGCATAAGTATTACGCTGAACACATGCACGAGATAGCACACTGTCACGCTTTGTACGGTGTTTTGTTGCGACAAGTACTGGATACGTATAATTATTTCGTTTTAGTTGAGCTGTTTAATGTTTAGTGATTTGTTTTGCGAAATCACTCTTCAACGTGAGAAATGTTAAAAAAAGAACATAGAAAAGTGCATGTAAAAAATTCGCACTATTTAGCCACAGAAATGAATTATGATTCTAACGTGGAAATAGCTTAAGAAAGCTTCCACTTCCTAACAGCGGAAAGGCATAATGAATGTAACAAAAAGATGAATTACAACACTGTCTTATGGAAGCGATGGGAGCTAAAGTTCCCTGAAGATGGGAATTTTTAGGCAAACGTGGAATAAATTGTGAACATAAGCATACAAGTGGCAGTTGTTTTGTGCTATCAAGCAGGGTAATATATTTTATCGCTAGCCCTTTCCCAGGCAAGCAAAAGCCCTCACCTTATAGCGAACAAATCGGACTGCCAACTGACTTGTCTGCTACCGTTTCATAGAAAGCCATTCCACACCGGAGCTACAAAATCTTCCGCTCACACCATAAAGTGTCATAAAGCGCCGATGTGAGATCTGTGGCGGTAGGCGCTCGTGAATGTTTCTTTTGAACGATTGAATGAGATCATGATTTACGCGTCAGCATGGTTCGGCTCGGCATGCAGTAATGGCGACAGCAGGAACTGGGTGAAAATGAGCTGCTCATGTTTCTCAGCACCAGCGTTAGCAACGTGGACAGTGATGAGGTGAATCTGTTAATGTTTGGGAAGGTCGGTGGCACCGTCGAAAGATCGCCTTTAGGTTGACGCGGGTTTGTTTTGAGAGTGTTTCCATTTGTTGGCCGTCGAAAGCATTCCGGTTAGGATAAATTGAAATGGCATTATTTAAAATTGAGATAAAAATATTCCGACAGCAACTGGAAGCTTGATACGTTACAAAAAGAGACAAAATCACAAATCAATGTAAGAACCATTTTATTGTATCCAATAACACAACCAAAGCTGCGCCCCTCATCGGCTACAAACTTGCTTGCGCAACCCATCAAGCGCAACTTTGTTCTTTGCGTTTTAAAAATAAATAAGTGTCTATACCCCAACTACTGACCAGCAGTTCTGAACGAGCACCCACCACCAATGCCGGTGGAATAATAAAATGGGTATTCTGCGTTAACAAGCTTCTGCCCACAGCCGGGGCAGTAATAAACCATCCGTTTCGATTTCGATGACGGATTTCGCCTGTGCTGCGCCACATTAAAAGCTACCCTTTGCACGAAACCGAACAAGAGATAGATGAAGATGAGAGTAACAGAGAAGAGAAAAAACAACTCCCCAACCCCCCCTAAAAGATGTACGTGGGCGAACGTATGTAAACGGCCGAGCGTCTTTATGTTTGGCAAATTATGCAGAAAAAATATCTATCAAACTATTCATCACACCAGATGCGATCGATGTCGCGGGTGCTGGATTTTTTGGTTCTGTTCGGGTAGCCGTATCATATTGGGATGGCGATATTTTCGTTGTTCGTTGTTCTTTAAAAAACCGTTTAACTCCACTAAATGCGACGAGGAAATGCTGTGAAACGTGAGTCAATCTTCCAAGCGCTTCAAACGATTCGACGACGACGGCCTTCGTTTTCGGCAGCGAAACGCACTCTCAAGGAGTTTGCCAGTTGCCGGTTGCCAGTCTTCATCGTTTCGCTTCTCACTCGAAAACTTCATTTGATTGGATGATGTGTGTGTGTGTGTCTGGGCGCTCGAACTCTTGTGACGAGGTACCGCTTGTGTTTTGCCGTTGATAATTTACGACAGAAGCCCCGGAGTTAATCCGTTAGTTTGTCATAAATTTCCGGCCACCATCCGTGACGATTCGGCTGCTGCTGCTGCTGCTGCTGCTTGGGGACGACCGTGTTTGTCGGCCAAATTGCGTTTTGCCGCGTGGATTGAATTCTGCGATGACGCGTTGATGTCACGCGTGGGATAAAATGTGCGCCAGTCGTCGCCGTCGTCGTCGTCGTCGTCGTCGTTGTTTTGACACGGTGATCTTCGGTGAGTCGGGAAATGTGTCGCTGAGATTAATAACCGATCGTGTTGGTCCGTGCGCCGAGACTGCGTACTCCGCATGCCTGTATTTTCCTTGGCGAAAAGCTTTCTTGTTGGAAGTACGAGGAAGGAGAATGGAGTTGTGGAAGCGTCCGGTGGCACGCACGGGTTTTCCATTAGCTAAGACAACAACCTTTCATGTACGGGTGCGGCTCATATGAAGAAGCTCTCATGCTCCACATCGGTGCACCAGGGTTTTGGGGCAGATGGACCGACCCGATGGCAGGCTGGCGCGAGGGAAGGATAATTTAGCTGCGAGTGAGACGGTCGACATGCAAAAATGGCGCTCGTTGCATGCGGGGCCCGGGCGTCGGGCGATGCAGTACGGTGGCGTGCTGATGGTTCGGTGCAACAAATGCATAAATTAATTTAAAATAGATTATCGCCTTCATTAGTGCGTCAGACAGTAATTAGGGTTGATAGTGCTTGCACTAGTGCTAGCAGTACAGCCGGGCTAGCTGACAGAGCGTGTGTGCACTGTGCAAACGGAGGCGATAATGTGCGCATCCGAAACAGGGTTCGGCGATTGAACGAGCGAAGTAACGCAATTGTACTGATTTTTCTCTCGTCTATGTTTCTGTTTGTGTGTTTACTATTTGTTTTAGCTAATTTGGGTTTTTAAGAAGCTGTTATTATTTATTTTTTCTAAAACAAATACTTGTTTCTCTTTTTAACAACTCAAAATGCTCCTTTTTGATCCCGAAAATCTTATTTTGTGATGAAGGATTCAACAACAATCAAAAACATCGCGATCGAACTATTTGCTTAGCTTGAGGATTCGTGCGTTAAACTAATCATCAACAAACATCCAATTAGGTAATCAAACGTACATCATTCTGTTGTGGTTGCGGTCAGCTGTATCTCGCCTCACTGTGACGCTTTATTTAAATCGTGTTTTTAGTATAGCAAAACCCACCGTCCCTCGGCAGGAAGAAACGAAGGGAGGGTGATGGTACGCGAGGTAGGAAAAATCAACATAAACACATCGAGTTGTTGTCAGCTCGACTACTGGTCGATTAATTGCAACCGCCAAACCGGGCCAAACCGGGCAGCACCCGAAACCTGTCGACTTGTCTAATAATTTTCTATTACACGCTTCTGCTGCCGCGATCCGTTACGGCTCGGCTGGCATTTGGATGGAGAGAGGGAGGGGGGGGGAGAGGGGGAGAAGGGACAGTGGGTGGCATTTGTGGTGAGTGCGGTACACGCGAGCTCGATCGCGGTATTATGGTAATTATGGTTACGGTCGCATCGCACCGATTCCCCAAAAACCGGTTTACGGTCGTGTCGCCACGCCGTCGATTGGGGCGATGCTGGCGAAAAATGGTGGCGAAAATCGAGCAATCGCGACCAAATCTGGAAATTGGTATCCCGCGGGTCCCGTGGGCGCTACAGTCGTCATCGTGGCCGTGTTGATTGAATGACAGCTCGTTTTTGGTTTTTGGGCTAGCGCGATATTTGGCATCGGTGGCAGTTTTTTCAGCACACAGTTTCATCGGGATTCAGGGGTCCTTCTGCTTGGATGGAACCTATGTCCATCTGTTGTCGCTAGTGTGGTCTAGAGGGGAGGAAAAAAGCACGCATTATAAATAGCAGCAACTGACAACCAAACCAAAAAAAAAACACAAATACCCATACGGTTGTCCTTAGCACGACGGGCGGATTGATACCTCACAGCAAGCAAGGCGGCAGATCCGCTTGGCAGCACTGTTATTATCTATCAAGGAGGTTATTATTTTATCATTATCCATGTGTTACTACCGCGCCAGCTTCCCTCATGTTCTCCTCCCAATTCTTACCATCCAGCCAGGACCTCGGTTCAATCGATCAGCAACCACCATCAGCCGTGGAGACCTTAAACGGTGCGTGCGTGTCATTCGGTATCCCGTATGATTTTGTGTCTAATTTTGATAAATTGTATAATTAAAGGGTCATTTCCTATGCGATCAGTGGTGCGGTTGTGCTAGACCGCGAGCAACGAGCCAATGAAAAGCCAGCATTTAAAGGAAGCGATAATGGGGAAGCATCCTTTGCCGCGAGGTTTCTGTTGAGTTGAGTTGCGTACGAATGGGACAGACACACTCAAACAACAAACGCATAGGTCTTTTTGGGTAGTGTTGTTGAGGTTATTTATTAAGGGGTTTGGGAAGTGAAAAAAAATCAGGATTCCATGTACACTTTCTTACCCTGGTAAGGATGCATCTTGTCCACACAGCTGACGTCGTTCAATTTGTGGTTTCATGAAAGGAGTCAAATGGGATGCCTTCTTAACACTTCTGATAGGTAACGATGCAGGGAACAATGAGACATACGTACCAATGTATGATATTAGTGGCGGTTGAGCAACTGAACGTAAAAAGGTAGAATAGTTCAACCGTCTCATTAGCTGCGCTTTGTTTAAATGAATCGTTTATCGTGCTAAAATTATACACACGAGCTCGTTTATTAGGAAAGGGGAGTTTACAGTACAATTGCTTATTTTATTCGTTTCAAGGAAGATCACAACAACAAGAAAATGTAACTTCCGTCGTGTTTTTTCATGTAAAAATCGTGCTCTAGTTCCTGTTTATGTAGGAAATCGATGTAACTCAAGGAACTTCTGAGGCGAAAATTATTATTCAAATTTATTCAATTTTTTACTTTTTACTTTGTACATTACTGTATCAAACCAGAGAATAAAAAAAATAAAAAAATGTTCTTTCGGAACATAGTGAAACAAACACCAAAAAAAGTCATTTTGGAAAAGCTAAGTTTGGTTGAGCTTTTTTTTACTTCCTTAAAATTCCCTGAGTTTTCCCCGGATATCTCGAGAAGCCTAGAGAAGCACATAAATCATTTAGTATGCCTTTATGATTTACTGCTTTGGGCACTGCTTTGGACAAGTGTTCGCTTGAACCTTATCGCGTTTGCTTCGCTCGGCAAAGACACATAGAGAGAGAGAGAGAGAGAGAGAGAGAGAGAGAGAGAGAAAGAGAGTGAGCGTTTACATCGCGATTCCGGAGATGAACGCCATCGAAGCAACAACAGAGCAGGTTGGGAAGAATGTTGGAAAAAAGTGTGTGACTTAGTTAGCGATGGAATGGGGAAACAGTGAGCTTGCAGCTCATTAGAATAGATACAACAAGCGATTGGAAAGTGAATAGCCGCTACAAGCAGAGGCTACAGGCGCACGAGCAAACGTTTGTTTCACGGCTCATTTAGATGCAAATTTAATTAGCCTTCCATTTTACTAATGCGCTGAGGGCACACTCACTTTGTAGGTGGGAGTTTTAGGTGCCGAGTGCTTGTATTGATCCAAAACAAACAGGAACTTGGCTTGATTAATAGATAACGAACAAATTCTCGGTAGGGTTAGAAAGAAAACGGTTTGAAACTTAAATTGAACGTTAAACAACGTTTTCCTTCCAGGTCCTCTCTCCGTTGATCGGTTCCCTGAGGCAGATGACGATATCGATGTGGATGTGGAGCAGTGCAGTGATTCGGAGGTGGCAGCCACTTCTCATCATGCGACATCCAAGAACCGTGCTGCCAAATCTCGCAAGGAAGCGACATCACCAGCACGTACTACTGGGAGTCCTTCCGACGAAGAACGACTTACACCGGAACCAGCGCAGGTGAATATGGCACAGGCTTTTCATTTCCAAATATTGCTCACTACTTTCTGCAATCTGACACCTTGTTCTCCAGGCCAAATCCACGATCGTTGGATCGTGCAACTGTGACGAGCTGCGCCCTGTACAGTGTCACCTGGAAACGAAGGAACTCTGGGACAAGTTTCACGATCTTGGTACGGAGATGATCATCACGAAAACTGGACGGTAAGTGCAAGCTCATCTACACCTACGTTGCTACTTCCTTGTACACTTGACAGTACATGCGAGGCACATGTGACAGCTTCGCAATGACCCAGAGGGCGCTGTCAATCGACTGTTGCCTATGACAGAAGTGTCAATCACAGCCGACGTGTACTGAGGCAGCCCTTTTTTGACGTTGTCTCCCGACCACAGCACATCTGTCAACAGCGTAAAGATGGCCGTTGTAGAAAAGAAGCCGCCTACATGTGTGTGTGTGTGCACAACACAGGGCGCTCTATTGCTACTGGATGCAAAACGTGCCACGGTGCGCCCGATGACCCGCCCGGTGTGCATGTGCGGCAACGTAGGCCTAGTAATTGCGGGCAAATGAGTTTGTAATCGGTGGGCAATTAGCACACCCAGCAGTGCCGGGTAGGATCGGTTGCACTCGATGGTCTGGCCTACACCGATGACACGTGTCGAGGTTGGCCGGGGGTTGCGAACGCAGATGGTTTGTGTTTGATAGTCGTACGTATGTGGGACGTTGATTACGTTAGGTGCTTGATGGAGTAGTTGGTAGGGTACGGGGCATACTATTACTCGCGCAGATTATTTAGACTTGTCATTTTTCGTTGCTTAAGTCGCCTGTGACCATGGTGTGCCTTAGCTGCTGCGATCGTGTGAGATCAATGATGTTCGAATTGATGGAATGGAATGGAATTGATCGTTATTATTTATTTTCAAATGTTTGATGTGACATTCGATGCATTGCAATCACTTGGTTCGGTACCTTACTTAGGATGTGGTTTATGACTCGCGTCGTGTCGTGCCGGGGAAGGAGATCATGAACTTACATCGTAACGAGAGCATTGTACTGGTTTTATCACCTACAGGTACAGGGTCACAACAGCAAATGCTGCATACTTGAGCATAAAGAAAACAGCGTGAATCTCGATCCGCTAAAGCGCGTTTTCTCACACAAAACGACCCCAACCATATCCGTCAGCGATCGATCGTTCGATGTGCGAGCGTATGTGTGTGTGTGTATGTGTGTGTGTGTGTGTGTGTGTGTGTGTGTGTGTGTGTGTGTGTGTGTGTGTGTAATCCCTTCCTGCCCGATCGGGCCGACTTCTCACGCCAAGGTTCGAATTTTCTCAACCGGCTTTGCATGCGCGATGTTTTATTGCTTTACGAGCTCAACGTCAGGTTGAGGTGAGCCGGAGCAACATGCAGGTAACAGGCAAACGATCCGTCGCTCGGCACTGCCGTTACGGCTTGTCACGATGTCCCGTTTGCAGCCTGCCACCCGGGTCCTGCCTCCATCCACCCGGGAGGATTGATGCAAAACAAGCGACATGTTTACACCCCGGGTGTGTAAGCTCGTTACCGGTGTTCCGCCCGGGTAACAGCATAGAACAGCCGGCGATCCGCGGTTTGTTAGGAGGTGTGAAAAACAACGAACCCCGGAATACGGTACGATCCGCTAGCGCTGCGGTAAGTATCGGTCCGGGCAAGATCACGGTCCATAATCAGGTTCGATTTGATCCGGCCAACGTTGCGGCGCGCGAAACCTTGGCCTCTGCGCGGCCACCCGATTGCCTATTATGTGTTTTTACAGCATTTCGTCGCCGCAATAAAGCAATAAAATCGCTAATCCACCCGATGAAAGTGATAAATTTTCACGATGCCAATGGGCAAAAGCCACACGGGTGGAAGCTGCCATCGGAACCTGTCATGCATGGGGTGGGTTTTTTTTTTAAACTGGTTTATTGCCCAGTTTGGCCGGATGCGCAGCACCGGTTGGTCACCTTTGGCTTGAGCGGGCACCGATGTCCGGACGAGCGTACCAAGCTCAAGCCACCCCAGGCCAGCCAGCGGACGGGAGCGTACCAGCGTCCATATCGTCCTCGCCGTGGGGGTGTCGAGTGATCCGAAAAATCGGTGCCGACGACCACACACCGAAACCGATACCCGGTTCCCCGTCACGAACGTCCGAACGTCCCCGGAGGCTATAGAAATTCCTTTTACCTTTTTACGGGGTGAGTTCGTTTCAATTTCTTCAAATAAAATCATAATTTACGGTTTCTTCTTCATCGCGTGCTTGTTTCTTGCTTCTTTTTTTGCCGGCCAGCGCTGTTTCGTGTGTTTGGGCGATGAACGTTTAAAAGTGGAGCCATGTCCTGTCAGCGAGTGTCCGCTGCCACGGACTGCTGTTTTTGCAGAGTGTGCAGCACACAACGCGCGGGTTCATGTTTTTGTTTGTGGTGCGATTGCTGAGCATGTGAAATAACATCGAACCTCGGAGCAGCGGGTATAAATCAATAAGCA
Source organism: Anopheles rivulorum (assembly GCA_018908115.1). NCBI lineage: Eukaryota > Metazoa > Arthropoda > Insecta > Diptera > Culicidae > Anopheles > Anopheles rivulorum. Next base: position 26,291,091 of record CM032177.1, on the reverse strand, counting down.
TAAAGCGAAGATTTACGTCGATAGATCGTTCCCATTTTTTTTTGTTTGTGTTGTTCACTTGATTCGTAACCAATGTTCTGCTGCTTTATTATTTTTATCTCACACTCGGGCGGATATGTTCATCCGGATTTTTACCACAAGATCGGCCGCCAAGACACTCGAAACGGCGGCTGATTTTTTAGAGCACCCGACCATGCTCGTGAAGTGGCTTTTTTATGAGTTTAACACGTTGGAGTTTATTGGTTTTCGGTACGGTTCGGAACTCACCTCTGTAAATGCTTGGTACGTTCGGTGGGTTCCAAGAAAGGCCATGTCGCTGTCTCATTACGTACCATCGTCATGACTCATGGTAAAGGTGCTGTTAGCTAAATGATTGGTACAGAAGATGATTTTATTAGCTGCTCGAACGATCGTTTGCTAGCATAACCAATATAAAACGATCGCGCATTTCATCTCGTATGGTGTATTGCATGAACATTTATTGACTATGATCCTATTTTGGACTGCTCCACATAAAGTACTCAATGAATAAAAGTATGATTCAGAATGGCAAAAAAAAGATGCCTTCAGTTGACATTATCCATATAAGAAACTTTCACTCATATAAATTAATTGTTTGCCTTTTTTGATTAACTTGGAAATTGCATCTGATTGCTTTTGAAGCGTAAAGGACAGTAAAACATTCTTTAAACTGGCTTCATACAAATAAAAAGAACTCGTTGATTGTGCACGTCAAACTCGTGCGGAGCAAACAAACAAGAGGACCGTTTGGTGAACTATTCTCTTACAAACCATCGTTACGACTCATATGTCCACGATAGTAGCTGGAACGCTGGAAAATGGTGAACAAAATCAGTAGGAAACCAATCCGCAGCAGGTTAAAACGATAAGCTACGATCGAAATCACCGCTCCGTCGATCAGCATGTAATTAAAATTAAATTTATGTATCAAATTACAAACTAAGCCAGCGAAGAAGACGAAAAAACGACACACACAAGCGAAGATTATCATTGATTCGGTGTCGTTGGAAAGTGACAAAACAAGATAATAAAAGAATTCCATCTTTTCCGTTCCGTTTCGTGTCGTGTCTCGTGGTGCGCCTGACCGTTTTTCGACGCACATTCCTTACCGATCGCAGTGACTGCTTGAGATGATCAGAAGCGATAAAAGTGTTTGGTCTGTTCTTCCTTGTTTTCTTCTCGCTTATTTCCGTTTATGTGTATTTAAGGCTTGGCTAAGATGTCTGGGGATTCGATCAGTAGTGCTCGTGATGCCTGCCGAAAGCATGCGGGACAACATCGTAACATGGGCTTTACGAGAAGCGATTTTGCTTCGTGTGGTGGATTGTTGTGTAGTGCCGCACGTTCATCTGTGGCCAAGGGTGTCCAGTTGCTGGTCCGGGACGAAACCGGCCGACGATAATCAGTTCGATGACAGGTTTACTCGTTGTTTTCCTGTTAATTTTATTAGTTTAATTTCCTTAATTTTCATCGAAGCGTAAGCGATCGTGGCGTAAGCGTAGTGTGGTTCGGACGCACGGACGCTCGGGGCAGATGCTTTCCAAACCCGGCTCGGATTGCGGTCCCGACGGGCGTTAAACGCCATCGGCGAAATAAACACCTTCATTTGATTGCAGTCGACCCGCCGGTGACCCGCAATACTGGCTGGTTCCTGGGAGAGCATCCGTGGAAATTTGATCCGAAAAATCGTTAAACGTCATTGAGCCGTGCACCGTGCGCAAGTGAATCCGGTTCAGCAAGGTTTTTTTTGCTTTTATTTTCCTTCTTTTGCCTCTAAGCGGAACGCGTATGGGAACGGGAAGCTGACCTACCAGGGGCTGCTGGAAAATGATCACCGCCGTGTGCAAAGCGTCTTGCGCAAATTGCCATCTAGTTTCTAATTAAGACCCTTATTTTTAGACGGCCAACCTTACAGCAACGCGCCGTAACGCCTCATCGTTTCTGCGTGCGCAAAATTGCCACCAGCGGCTGGAAGCGGCTTGATTGCCCCGGAGGCGGGCTTGTACGACACACAGGCTCGAGATGTTAGTGACACATTTTGCGCCATCCCTTTTTTCCCTCTGTTTTTTGTTGTAGTTGCAAACGTAACGATCGCTTGCGAGAGTTGAAAGAGAAGGGTGCGAAAGAAACGTAAGAAAAGAAACAAAAAAATGGAAGAAAGCCACATAACCCCGGCGTGATTATGATTTCATAAGATAAATTTCCGATCATGAATGGACCGCAAAATTACACCACATAAACAATTTATATCCTACCGCAGTGGATGGTCGCCATGCGCCAGCAGGGATGTGAGAAGGACACCCTTGGCGAAGGGTGAGTCCGTCGCAGGGTGTGAAAGATGGAAGGAAATGCAGAGCAAAGATGTTTGGTGCGGTCCGCTGTCCTAAAGGTGGGTTTTCGGTTTTTTTTCTGCGCCGGTTTTGGTCGCCAACGGTCGATTGAGCATTCCGGCCTGCATCCCCCTTACATCCAGACCCCGTCACCATTGCATGCATTGCCGCAAACGATGGCTTTCAGTGCATTAAATAAATAAACAGTCATTTAGTTTGATTTATCTACCGGTGGCAACAGCTTCTTCAGCAAAGTCTCGTCTCGCACGCCTTTCAACTCCGCTGCGATTGCTTCGGTGCCGTCTCGGTGCGAGCATTTTACACTTCCCTCGTGTGCATATAAAAGGTGCAGATGAAGGATGAAAATGCATTCGCACACACACACTGGTGTGTGACCTCACATGCTGCCTCACAACCATCGAAAGATAGAAGTTATTACACGCCGCGTTTTTTTTTTATTTTCCGTTGTTGTGGATCGGTGCCAAGCACAAGGATCGGCTGTAAATATTTGCACTCCAGTGTCTCATTCCCGGAGGCCCATGTGCGTCTGTGTGTGCTATAAATAATTGCAGCATTCGAAAGCTTCCTCTTTGGCAAGCAAATGAAAACAAGGCTCCGTAAGACGTAGACGCCGGGTGTAAGCGTTTTTTTTGTTTTGTTTCGTAAAAGAGTTCCGTAAATTAATAAAAGTGGCAATAGAAGTAGAAATGCCAATGCATTCGTTCGAATGGACACGCAATCACCTGCCATTGGATGCATCGACTCGATGCATTTGTTCCAACCGTTTAAGCACCGGGTTAAGCGATTGATCAAATTGTTATCGTCCGAACGTTCGTAAGTGCGGCGCGAGAGATTAGACCCGCAGAATGGCAAATCGATCAATGGATCATCGGTGTGCCGGGTGTAGCGATAGCGCTTAATGATCTCTTTTTTACTCCATGCCGTAGCATTATTGCACAGAGATGAGAAATGTGCCGCCGATCGATCAAATGTTATCGGATGTGTTAATCAGCCAATTTCCGGCACTCGGCTCGAATCGGTAGCGAAACGTGATAACGTGACCTTTTTCCCCAGCAAACAGATGTGTGCATGACTTACAAGGATGTACAAACTGATAGCAATCGGTTATGTGTTATGATAAATGTTAAACAAGAAATAAACCTGGTACTGCTTGGTGTCGATCGATCTACGATCGATAACACACACGATCCAGCTTTAAATTATCATTGGACATTTATGAAACATGAGGCAGATGTAGTAAAACTTCAACTATGTTATGTAATTTACAAGCAAACATGAAGCAGTTTAAATCTATTACAAAAATGTAATTGAAATAATATAAAAACCCTTACACAATAGATCATTTATGAAATTTATTAAAGTATGTTGAAATTTTAGCAATTTGCTGGAATTGTTTTGATTTATTCTGTTCTGGTATTGATATCTTCCACATTTTCCTGAACGGAGTATTAAGCAAATGCAATTGAAAAGTATTACATTTTTGTAAACATTTTTACTCCGTTTCTTTAATCTTCAGTCTTAAAATTGCCATTAAATGTTTTCAAAAATAAGATTTGTATTTGAATCAATTCTTTTTATTTTGTAATAGAATTCGCGATATTTTATTACTAAACATTGCATATGAAATTGTAAAAAATATTTTGTTTTGATTTAATTAAAAGCTCCTTTTTTAGCTGCTTCGATGAATCAGATCAGAGAACAAAAGACGGATTTATATATTTTGTCCCTTTTATAAGGGTTAGTCTTTTAACTAAATATCATAAAAAGTATTCAGAAAGATAAAAGCAGTGAACATCTTGAGCTTGAATGTACGTAACGAAAGGCTTACTTTTATTTTGTCAATCATTATAGTTATTTTATTATTAATGTATTAGTGTACGCTTAGTAATAACTGTGTAAGTAATGTTTAAGCGTAAGTAATGTTCGGGGCGGCCCGGTGGTGTATTTGACAACGGCGCTAGATCCACGACCGGACCGAGTTCAAATCCCATCCGGACCGTTCCCCCGTAGTGAGCACTGACTATGCAACTACGTGGTATCTAATAGTCTAGTAAGCCATTTGATGGCCGGCATGACCCGGTAGGTCGTTAAGCCAAAAAGAAAGAGAGAGAGAGAATGGTTAAGTGTTAATATTAAAAATATAGTCAGTCGATCTGTGGATCTCGAAGCGTCAGCCACAATATTACCATAACTTGTATGTATCACTTCAAACTTTTCGCTTTATTCTTCGATAATTTTAAAAGCTTAAGTAACAATTCAACAATTTTCGAACCATTTGATCGAATATGAATGACTCCGAAGTTGTTGTTGTACAGAAATGTAATCAGATGCAAAAAGAATGACCAACAGATCCCAAACCATTTCGACTCCACATTTCCAATCGTGAGAAAAAGACGATGGTTTGAAGAAGTCCCACTGCTGTCTAGTTTTCATCATCTTGTTCTCATGTTAGCTAGCTGCCTATTGATAGTTTAAAGTAACCACGACAGAAAAAAAACGGCGAGCGGTGGCATTGTATTATCCCAGCACAAAACAGCGGGCAAGCGAAGTCAACTCAACTGCCCAAACTGGCACCTTCAGCGCTCTTTCCGGTCCTCTTCAACGTCAACTTCCCATGACGATCGGTTAGTAAGAACAAGCCCGTAATAAGAGAAGCCGGAAGATTAAGGAATGCCGTTGGAGCGAACTGCTGGTCAAGTAACAAAACCTGACACCGCTGACCTCCGTGTCGTTGTGTGCAAGAAAAATGAGTTTTTCTTCTTCCTAAGGCAAGTGAAACAGGTCGAGCCATCGGTGTCTTTGGCCCTACGGTACCTCCTACACATGGTAATAAATTTTCCTAAACAACGCGTAACCTTCTCGTAACGTCGCTATTCGGTGTGCGAACAAGATCGAATTTGTTACGTTCTGGCGCACTAGCCGGAAGCGGTCGAGTTTATGGCAAGATGTTGCATCTCTTCACGTACAATAGCGAATGGAGCAAGATCGCCAGCAGTGAAAATCGATGGTAAGACTGGAGTAGACCACCGGACCAACTGGTACGAGGCCACCCACAGCGACTGGTGATCGTTTGAGTCACCATCGATGGTCTATGCAAATCTAGCGCGATAAGTGGGATCGACCTTCGCGCGTCAGAAGTTTACAGACCCTCTCAACACCTCTTTTGCATTCTCGATGAATTAATCCGATAGTCGCCGACGCTCAAGTCAAGTCGGTGGGTAAAGGTTGTTGTGTTTTCCTTCTGCTGTTTGCGCTCTCCGTGGCATTTCTCCATCTTTATTCTACATCGAAACATAAGTGATGCTAACGGTTCACCAACACCTCCGAACAAGCATCTTATCTTATCTCCGCCAACCGATACAAAACATCGGTCGTTACATGCTTCTGTGCGCTGGCACGAACCCTGGGCTGGTGGAACCGGTTCCGGCAGAACTAGGCTTCCGCTTCGATAATCGACCAGGTCCCGTCGCAGTCGACGGGACGACTTTGTACGACTTATCCGTTGATAAAAATGCGTTCTCTAACCTCTTTCTTTTTTCCTTCGCTTACAACAGAGGCACACGTGTTTATCGAACATGGGTACGCGATGTTACGGGTAGTTCGGTACTTTTGCCGCCCATATCGGCATGTGATATCGAGCGCACATTTGTTTCATATTTAACACACCTTGCTGGTATGTGCAGGCGAAGCATTGCTCCAGGGTGCATCCCTTGGCTTTTCTTGGGCCACACAGGATAGCTAGCCGATTCAGATTATTATCGTATAAATATGCATTGCTCAAGGAACAATGTTAAACTAAAGCAGGCGAAAATTATTATTTTCCTAGTACAATTTGATGAGAATTTACAAATAAGACGAAAAGTTTAAAATTAATAAACTCCATTCTTAAAAATATTTAACAATAGTTTGTAAATAATATTTAAAGTATTTTGGGAAAAGGTGTATTTCCCACATATGCTTTGATCTAAGATAAGAAAATTTAACCATCCCTTTAGGGATACCTCTAGGGTGTCTTTGTCGTATGGTGCGCCTTCTTCGCCATTCCATGCTGGATCTTTTCGAGCTTACCATCATGGTTCTTGCATGCGTGTGCCCTGTTCGTGCCTGGCCAGCCCAATGTCAAGGAACCGAGGAAAATTGAATGTCCGAACAGCAAATGTTCATGTTATTTTCGGGGTGTAAAATATTGTTCCGGGCCCAGTTAATAGTGCAGTAGCACAATGCAGTTTTAAAGGCGACCTGGAACGGCTTGCGTCGGTCTTTATTCCTTGTCCGATATCCTTTCCGGGCGTTGAAGTTTCGCGATGTAATCGGTGGCGCTAACATTGTTTTGAAAGTAATTTTAGGTGAAAAGTTATAATGATTAGGGATTCTACTCCCTCACACAGGAAGAGTTTAAAGTGTCGTAAATGTATAAGTTTTGCAAGCATTTTTACTTCGAACCGTAATGCTTCCAGCTCGGTTGCTTCCACACAAGACCGTGCGAGGCAAACCGTCGTAAATCTTACCATTTTACACCAGTTTAAAGTGATGATATTTATGCTGGGGTGTCACATTATGCACATTTTTGCGCTCGTCCACCGCCCTATACCGCAGACCGGAGCGAAGGTGATAAAAGATTGGATGCTTTCTTCTTCTTCCTTTCCTTCTTGAGCGCGTGTGTGTGTGCTGTGTGCATATAAATAAATAAATGATCGCGATCGCGCCCTTTGCCTTATCGTATGCGTGGTAGCAAACAAATTGAAGGATGCTGTGCGGGCGTAAAGCAAAGCTTTACCCCCAAAAACACATGCGGCCGGTTCGTTCGTATGTTCGTTGGGGGTGGGTGTTGGTGTACGGTGACGTGGGGGTAAGGCACGATTTATGTTTCGACCGATCATAAATAATACGATTATGGCGCTCACTGGTGGGGTGCTAGGAGGGGGGGGGGGGGGGGGGGGGGGGGGGGGGGGGGGGGGGGGGGGGGGGGAGGTTAAGGATGAGGAGTTTTTTGTTTACTCGTGGCTGACTGCTGCTAATTTTTTCACCTCGCTGCTGGTGTTTTTTTTTTTGTGTTTTGCCTGGCGTCTGTCGCTGAAAAGTGTGCGTTTGACCGTATGTATCCGGCGTGCCCGTTGTGGAAGGTGGTGCACAATTTTATAACGCGCGCATGATTCGCGCCCAAATCGATGACGTGATCGTAGAGTAACGCGCCACCGTGGGGAAGTTTTGGGGAGCAAAAATAAAAATAATAATAATAATCACAAAACCGCCAACGGTACCAAAACTTGTTTCGTGGCGTTTTTTGGACACCCTGCTGCGTGGTGGACCGAGGCGAGAGGCGTGCGTTGCTACTAATTGGGCATATTTTGGCGTCCCTGGTTTGCAGAGTCCGGTGCGGCTGCAAACATTCGATGATGGTTTTAACGATCCGGTCAACACTTCGGTTCGGTTACTCCCGTGGTTGGTGGTCGGTTGGATGGGGGTTTGCTGACTAGCGCTGGCCAGCAGCAGCCGTATGTCTAACCGGGGTTTTTTTGCTTATCATTTTGTTTTGTAATGAATGTAGACTGTATTTTTGGAAGAACAAAGCGAATTGATAAATAAGGTTGAAGTTATTTTATTAGAGCTTGTTAGAACGGCGTTATGTAACTCGTTAACGGTTATTCTAATTTTAGGCCACGATTTCAATAGTTTGTAATATTTTAGTGAGCTGGTATTTGGTTGAATGAAATAAATGGTTGCAGAGCCTTTGAATGCTCTCAATACCTTAATTTATTTTCTGCTTAGTTTGTTCCATTTTCTTTCGTTTTCATCTAGTAACTTGCTAATTAATCAAAAATTTGACCGTGTTCTCAGCTTCAGCAGAACTATGAAGCAGAACTGCTTCTGTTCTAGAAACTATGAAGTACAACTACAAATACAGCTGAACGAGTAGACAAGTTGACTGTGATGAAATCGGTATTAAACATATTAAAATAGCTAAATTTTCCCTGGTACAAGAGCAGATCATCAAAACTCACTTATTATATGCTTATCTTGTTTATTAAACTAACCTTGGTGTATTATAAAGAATTTGATATGCTAACATATCTCCATCAACTACACATATTTCATATACTAAGCTACAAGAGGCTAGTTAACCGTGATAATCGATTAACCGGTAAACTGATGATACAACTATGGTCGTTTCCTTATACTTGTCCATTATGATGCATGATATACAAGCATTAAATTTATTTAAACTATCAATTTCTGCATTTTTTTCAATAAAATTTAAAAATTTTCGATTTCGAATGCTCTCCTAAAGAAGGTTTAGTGCAATTTAATTAAAACTTATTTATGAACAATAGAAACAAAAAACAGAGTACTTAATTTTCCATACAATATTAAATTTAAGATAATTTTTCATGTAAATTACCATTAGCATTTCGTTAGTCATCTCGTGTGTCGATCGCTCCCAACAACTTTATACCATCTACTTTTCACACATAAGCACCTCATTGTCGTGTGCGTCAAGCGCACATGCAAAAGGAAGCGCCTTTCTGCGTCCTGTTTGAAGCGTTTCCGGTTCCTACGGGGTCGTGTTGACTTCAGTCCCTCCCCCTCCCCCTTCCCCATTTACTGGAACGAAAGCCACCCATCACGAAAAACAGAACGCCACGGGTGTGCGTCCAAAATCCAATACTCATCGACAGAAACGACGACGAATCTACCCGATCGATGGTAACATGCAAATCGATCATTAGCGTCATGGCAGCAAAAAGGGTTGTTTCATAATTTTCGTTTATGTTCTTGTCATCCGTTCCGTGTCGGGCCCTTTTTTTGTGTTTGGTTGCGCTGCTATGCCCGCCCGGCAAGACGGGTGTTACATTTTTATTACCGTACTTGGAACCGTATTTTGTACTTCATTTGCTTTCGGTTACGTTTCACAAGTTACCGCTCAATCAATATGGCTCGCCAGTAGTGGGAGTGCTGGTTGGCCGCTATGTATATCGAGTCGTATGCAAACGGAGCAAAAATAGCCATTGGGCGATGAAATTCAGCGACAATGAATTCATTTCCCACCGAGCGCCATTGAAGCGTGGCGAATCGGGCCGCAGCGTGGCCCGATGGCTGACCCACCTTAGGTAATCATAATTTCCAAAATTAATGATCCTTGGAATGACAGTTTGAACATTTCATGGACGGCTCGAAGGTTACCTTTTTTCTCACGTGTGTATCAGCTCCGCGAGGGAGTGTTTGTGTTGTTCGGTTAAAAGATTACCCGCGTTTTGCGTATTATTTTAAAGTGCATCGTATTTTACGTCGATTTGAACATTTATTTGATTGCTGGAAAATAACAGCTGCATTGGAAATGAGTTTAATTTAGCCTTAAATTGAACGAAATGATGTGCTATCGGTTCAACTGATAACGACGGGTTTTTTGTTCTGAATTCTTGTGCTTCATTTAGTGTCTCAAGAAAATTACAATACTTAGAATCTAATGATATGCGCGAAATAAAATCCATCTTTCGGGTCTTGACGCCTGTCTTGATGGCACTCAACGTGATAGACATAACGTGGAAAATGAAAATCAAACAGCCACCACACGCAAATATTGTGCAATGCTTTCGTTCATCAAACTGCGCCCAATTTGTGTCATAAAATGCATGTCCATGTTCCAAACAAAAGTGCCAAAACAGCTGGCGAGCATGCTTTTTCGTTTTATTTTGGGGCGAGGAAACACCAGAAAACAAACCACAGTGACCCAACCAGTGGCAAACATTCCCACCAAAGATGTGTCATTTTTTGGTTGGTGGCAAAAACCAAAATTTCCCGCCCATACGGCCAATTTCCAGAATTGATTGAGCACCGCCATCGTAGCATCGGTTGTTTGGATGGTTACGATTTTGGGTCGCAAATTAAATTGATTAAGCCAAATGTCAAACAATCGTTCAGGCGTCAGGCGCGGAGGACACGGATTGGCATGCGAAATCGGGCGCATTCGTTGAATGGTGCGCACATCCCTAGCTGCCAGGATGACAGTCATGCACGGTGAAGTGCATGAAATCCTCGAAAGGTGAGAAAAATGGCACCCTACCAGCGAAGTTTCAGTTGGCGTTTGATGGAGAACGATTGTTCTGTTTTTCCTTGTCTCTTCTATGTGGATGAGCAATTTTGTCGCATTCGATCTCACACCGGACCGGAAGGACTGGGTGGTTGGCCAAACTGTGGTTTTGGAGGAAACACGACCTGACAGCGGCAATTGCCCGCGTATCACCGCTTTTCCTACCAGCTACCAGCGTGCTAATCTGTCAATCAAAACATTTGCACCCTCCCGATGGATGTGTTGGGTCGAATTGTTCCGTTTTTTTATGTTCGGGGTTCATTGCCTACGTCAAGCTGTCAAAACGGTCACCACACTCTCCGTAACGCGTGAACTGTCAGTTGATGCGAGGACGGCTACAGTAGGAAAATCCTACCGCTGGTTAGATACAGGGACTCATATGTGACTCTTCATTCTAAAGAGAGAGAGAGAGAGAGAGAAAGAAAGAGAAAAAAGAGATATAGAGAGAAAAAAGAAAGAGAGAGAGAGAGAGAGAGAGAGAGAGAGAGAAAAGGAAAGAACGAGATTTATGTCACATCTTTCAGGATCTTACCTTCATTTCCACTGATCATTTCCAGGCAGGTGGACCGTGATCTCGCCTCGAATGGTTGATTTTTTTCCCTAGTGTGCTACCAATTAAAATGTAATGAAACATTCATACCACCACTAGTGTCCGCGATGATCTACATTGCAACATAAGGGTGTGTATGTGCGCGCTACCTTAGTTAATGGAAAACTGGTCCAACATTTTCACGATACGCTTGGTACGCAATTCCAATTCCGGATGCTGTTCCGTACAAATGCTTTTATCTAATTCGACCATTGTGGACCAGTTGATCGCTGGACAATCTCGCATCTTGTTCGGTGCTTTATTGCCACCATTTTCATCATTCTCATCAGCTGAAGTTTGAACGCAGTAAAATGTGATTCGGGTGCGACCGTTTGGCTGAAATCGGTACTGGTACGGGCGATGAACCGTGAGATTTATCACCCATCCCGATGCGTGTGTATTTTTTTCGCTCTTTCCCATCTCAATCCAGAATTTGCTTTTTTTGTAGATCAGCCCTTAATTAATTGCGATTGTTTTCCCCGGTCGCCAGCCGCGTAGCATTTCGTTTTCCACTCCATCAGTGATCTGCGATGTGTTTGTATGCATTGTGAGATCGAATAGATTACAATTGTATGTGCGAGTAAGATAGACGATTTCGTTGTCTCATCTCTGGGGAATTGGGAAGCCTCGATTTTTATGTTTGCCTTGTTTGATTCGAATCTTTATTGAAATAAAATCAGTCGCATCGTGGTGATGAATTTGATGAATTGTTAAACGACAATTCGGTGGCCCTGTTTGGAATTGCTGTTTGGTGCGGTGGTATAACTTGGTAGGATTGGTTTCCGGTTACAGCGAAACGTTCGCTTGATCGACGATGACCGGCTGCGAATGTAAATGTTATGATAATTGAATCGGATCGAATGGAACCGCTGGCGTAGATCATTGATTTATCTTTGAAAAGTTGAGTGTTTCGTTTGATTTTTCTATTAAACGGTTTTAAACAAATTAAAAGTATAGGACAGATCCTGAACAAAAAATGTGCAACTTAATTCTAATGGTTTGCGACCCAGGAATTCTGAGTGCAACTAAATAACTAGAAACGAGTTTATGTCCAATTCAATTAAGAGAACTTATATCGACGAAGAATTTGCAGAATAAAGCAAAATACATGGAGGAAATTCCTTGTGGATATTGTCCTGACTTCAACCGTAATGAGGTTTATAATGTGACAGTGGGTATCGTATACGATATTAAATTAGTGAAAATATGGGAAGCTGTACAATCAAAAGCACAATAATAATCATTTAAAATTTTGTTGAAGTATGAATAAAAAACAAATTTGAAGTGAAAATGTCCAACCAATACACCGACTAGTAATGATGTAAAAGCCTAAAGATTAAATTTGCCAATTAATAGCGCAGTTTAATGTCTTCGAATTATTTAACGAAGAAGTGACTAATGGATGAAATTACGTACCTTATTAAATCAACTTTTTGTATTTAAACGAGATCTGTTTATCTCACAAGAATCTAAATCAGCTAATATTCTGATGATTTGAACATGCGGTAATCGTAGACATCATCCGACTTCGACTGATACCCTGTTGAACTTGCCTTACGTCATTACATGCAATATTTCTAGACTAGACATTATCCTGGAACGCCAGCCGGTCTCAGATATACAACGTTTGATGTACTTCGATCTCAGCTTAAGTGATTATATTCTTGATATCTATTTTTCAAATAAAATGCCATCTGATGTCTAGATTTCTTATAGTTTTATCGTGAAATGTTTTTAATCTTACATGTCGATCAAATTTATACTTATGTTTTCAGATATCGTTGTTGGATATTTATGTTACCGCCTGTTGGTCAATTCGATAAACAAATCATACAAAACCTTTGTAAAATATGCAGCTCAAAACAAATTTAAGAATTCCAAACAATTTTGCTTTAGAACTGATTCCAAGCCTATAAAGATAGGTGAAATACAATGCAAGATAATTTAAATATTGTTTTCATGGCAACAGATTCGTTTTGTCATCGCTTTCCGCTTGAGCCGGCGACTCAACACGGCGGGCCAGCCAGCCAGCGATTCGGTTCTTCGGCTTTTTTTTTTGTTTTAATTTCTAACGCGATGAAAAGCATTCGTCTCTCCATTTCCACGCGGGAAAGCAAATGGAAATGTTTCGACCGGTTCGAAAACGTGCCACCCGGAAGATAGTGATCTTTACAGTACGCTGAATATGTTTCATTTTTCTCACACGACGGGTTGTGTGGTTGCCTTTTGTTTTTTTGCTGCTCGCCACACTCATTCATCAGCATAAAGTTGGACATAATCGCGTCGAAGGGAATGATGAGTTGGCAAAAACAAAACAAAACGCCGGACCGCACGAATGTAACGAACGAATTCACCAAAAACAAACCAAACGATTCGAGCCAAAAGAATATTGTTGTATCATTTTCATTAAAACTAAACCCATCAAGTGGCCACTCATCGGGGGGACAAAGTGCAAAAAAAAACTCACAATATGAACCGAAAGTTTCCTTCAGGTGAAATGGAATATATGGCTTGGGCGCATTCGTCGTGAAATTGAATTTCGTTTCTTAAGCCGTCCTTTTGGTCTTTTTTCGGGATTAGTTTTTCTCCTTCAAAACTGTTCCATTTGTTGCTTCTTTTGCACAAGTCATTATGGTTCTTTGTTTGTGGTGGTTCCTTTCATTGTTTTAGAGCTGATTAACTCACCTTTTCGACTTTCGATGCATTGTTTTGCTTTCGTATTGTTCTACGCTTTCTGTATTTCACCTGATGTTTTCCTTCGCGGGGAATGAAATTCGATGTAGAGCTACGAATAAAATGTAACACCAGTGGTAATGGCGTGTAAAAAGTGCTTACTCATAGCCATCAAAGCCAACCCGGTGAGACGTTTCCCGCAGTTTTTCTACATTTGCAGCAAAGTTTATGTCAGCATAAAAACATAACGGCAAGGGAGGTGATTGGTTTAGTATTTTCCCTTAGCGCTGTGCATTGCTTGGAACGGAACTGTTCGTTTCGTTATTTCAATATTTATTTACATAATTTCAACGATTGCTAATTTCTGGTGATGATGATTCGAGTTTGATAAGACAAACCCATGAGAGAGGCTTTTTACGTTCGGACGAAACCAAAAAACGAAAAACAACCGCTGAGTGGTGACTTGAAAATAGGGTGCTAATTATTAACGTTACCTGTGCTTGCTGATCGCAACGATCAACGTGAAGGATCGCGGCTGGTTATGAAGGATTTTAAAAACTTTTCTCGTCATTTTGGCTTTAATCAATGGCTCGTTGCCTTACTTTTCACCTCATTCCGGGGTCGGAAACATTTCATCTGGAATATCTTAAGCTTGTGGTTTTTAATGCAACGACTAAAGCGGCGTCTATTCTTTCGCATGAAGATCAACTGGCCCAACAGCTTTACGACAGTTCGGCGCACAGGGAGGAAAAGCCTATCGGGCCGGCCAATCGCGAGGGCTACCAAAAAAATAAGGGCGCTTTAAGTGCTCCCGGGGAATGATTTACACATTTCGTACGCATACCAAATGTTTCAATTCATGCCACGGCTCCTGTGCAGCGAACCCGCCAAGTGCTCGCCAAGTTTAATGGCAGAAGCAGTTTAGCCGTAGCCGAGTGAAACCAATCCAAGCGCACATGAATTTCACATGGCTGATCCGCTGGTTCAAAACAAATGTGAACAAAACCAGTAAGCAGGAACTATTTTAGAACATCGAGTAACAGCAGCAAGTACCGAGGAAACGGCCGGACACCTTTTCCATGTCCATTCTTGGCGTTTTAGGTTGGGCTTTAGCTTAATTAGCATAATACGGATCGTAAAAGAGAGCAAGGAGAGAAGAGCCAAGAAAAAGTTATACTCCCTCCGGTTTATGATCATAAAATCAGCTGAAAAACTGCTTGTCCGACATGACCTTAACATAATTCATTTTCGCTTTCAGCGCAGCAGGTCGCATTGTTGTTTGCGTTTGAGCGTTGCGCGTTGAGCTTTTTTTGTCGTATCGGGCAGCCGGCTGTGTGTGGAAGGACACTGTTCGGTTCTGGAACAGAAGACCCGAGCAAAGACACACACCTGTTTTCATTAACAAATGAATTAGTTTTACGTTTATCGGTCAATGTGAATGCTTTTCATTTGGTGTTTCGATTCATAGGAGAACATTCTCTTGTCTTTACTTTTGAAGTTGTATAGATAAATGTATTGTTCAAGAAATTTAACAAACTACATGTTTAACTAATCAGATGGCAAATTTATTGTTTAGTAATTAGAATGAAAGTATTGCAATAATTGTTTGTTAGATCGAAGTTTATTCCTCATAATTTTTTTATCATTTTATGATTTTTAATTTGTGCAAAATATAAAATGGTAATGAATCGCATCATTTATTTTTTTTTACTAGAATGTTGTTTGAGTTTCTTAATATAAAAAAATCAATTATTTTTTTTTGTGACAATCAATTTCAATAAGTTAATTTAAAAAAATTAACATTTTGTGAAGTTAAATGAATAAATGAAGTTATGAAATGAAACGGTGATTGCTTTTTAACTTTACTTTCATTTATGCATGTTGTTTTTTACCTGTTTTGATCTTTAAAACGAATTGCAAATAACACTAAAACATATTATAGTTCCAATACTAAATCCACTTAAGAAATGTTTTAAAAAATGTATGAACAACATTTTGTGCTTCTAAGCTTAATACTCAATGGTGCTGAAACAAAGTTCGGAATGAAAATGCCTGAGCAACAATGTCCGTGGTGTCCCGGTCAGCTTTTGAAAGATTGTAATTTATTATCCCATCGTATCGTGGCAAACAAAACAAACGGTCGCACATTTTAAAAGGCGGTCCTTTTGTTAATAATGAACGCTCCAAGTCCCGATGTGTGCCGTAAATTATCGCATTATTTTAATCAACTTGTGGCTGGTCCGATCCGAACGATCGGTACGCAACAGCTGATACCACAGCGTTGATACTGTTGATTGCAAGAAAATGGTCAAGATGTTGCAAGGGTCGCTGCTCACCGGTTAGTTTGTTGACGGGTTGATCGTGGTGGTGGCTAATCAAACATTTAAATCTTACCTTAAACCGAGCAATGTTTAATTAGCATGTTTGCACAAGGATGTACGAAGCACTGTAGTACTGTCAAGTGGCATTTGGCACTGTGCAGTAAACAGGCGCTAACCATTAGCGATAGGAATGGTGAAGGAAAAGTGTAATGTATTTGTATTTGAAAACGCAAACATATCGAAAAGCCTCCGACAAGAAAAAGGGGCAGCACTCGAACCAGCAGACCATCCAGCAAACCCCAATAAATGGATGCTTGGCCAACGGATGCTCTACCGCGGGCAGAATCAAACGCTCATCAATCATTTTTTCACGCCTGCGAACTGTTTTGCAACACTGCAAAGGCGAACCAGCCAAACAGACAGAATCGAGCATAAAGGTCTGAAACGTTGGCTGTATGCTTACACATCGACAATGTTGAAGCGGTTTGCTGGTTATTCATACACGGGAACCTCGCAAGCTGCAGTTTGGAAAAATGTGGTATGATTTTCAACAAATGTTGGTGCGGCAAAAAAAAACACCCATATACACGTTTGTGTGGAAGACCCAATGTACACGTAACATATGGGCTAGAAGAACGAAAATTGTAGGTAAACAGAGAGAGAGAGAGAAAGAGAGAGAGAGAGAGAGAGAGAGAGAGAAAGAGAGAAGGAGAGAGAGAGAGAGAAATAAACAAACAAACAAAAATCGCACATTGCTGTGGCTGTGTACGATTTATACGGTGTATCAACACATAAAACATCACAACAAATGGCAAAAGTATCTGTTTATGCGTTTCACTGTTCGTGATTAATCTGAACGCATCAATCAAAACTGGCTAATAGTGCTGAATGTGTACATATATACATATATTCCTCTCTCTGTTTGTGTGGAAGTGAAGCAAAAATAAATGGTGCATTGAATGGAGCAGCGTAAAGGACGCCAAAACGCATTAAAGCGAATGATAAGAAAGCAAAAACTAGCGAAAGGTAACATATAAACGCTTTGACACAGAACGCATCGGGGCACAGTGTGCATGCTTCACGTGTGGAATGTGTGCGCCAACAGCTTTGCCAAGGCCGCAGAAATGCTTGGGCCGGAGCAAACGAACAACAGTTCGTGGCATGGGCACACGGATCCAATCAGACCGAATGGCGTTTATTCTTGGATCGCATGTGACTCTGGGTGCTGATTGCTGCGCTCGTTTGCGGTTGCTCGTTTTGGGCTGCTCCACGGGCTCCAGGTGCCAAGCATGGTGGGCGTTACCCCGGTACGAAATTGATGCACACAAGTCAAATAAAGAGCCATCAAAATAAATTTTCTTTGCACATCATAATTCATTTGTGGTTCTGTATGGTTTCGCTTCGGTTTGGTGTTTTGTTGGTGGAATTGTTTTCCACTTTTTTCGATTTTTTTTTCGATCGTTTTTACATTTTATTTAATCAGGTTGAATCAGTTTGAAGAATATGAATGGTTTTGATTAACTTTATTAATTACCTTTTTCACTTTAGTTAGTTTTGTTAGGCTTTCTTAAGCTTTCCTAAATATTCACACAGCGGGTGCAATGCTGGTAGCTTTCGCTAGTGGCAAGTTTACAGCAGCAGTAGCGGCGAGAAGAATTGCCCTACTGAGAAAACCTGTAACAGTAACAGAATCCAATTGTTACGAGTAATGTAGTGCTTGACGTAAAGCGAAGGAAAATAAATTGCGAACCATAATTCATCTGCCGCTTACGGACACGGCACACCAGCCAGCAAGCGAACCAACCAGCCAGCCAGCTAGCCAGTCGGTGGAAACAAGCTTGGTAATTATTAACAAATTACTCACCCCGTAAGCGAGCAAACCTTCACGCAAAGCTTTCGTACAAACAAACTCACTTAAAGGTGAATCGGAATCGATTACAGTTGCCGGCGAGTGGTTGTGCCGAGGACCACTTTTCCACTGCACCGAAAACCTAACAATGCACGACCGGTCCGGAGCGCACCGAATGGCTCGATAGAGCGCACCAAACAGGCGTTAAATCGACCAAACCGAAGGAAAAGGCGTATGAAAAATGGAAATAGTTCTTTCCAAATAGAGAATGAAAGGAGGGGCGGGAGGGGGGGGGGGGGGGGGGGGGGGGGGGGGAAGACGGGGGATGGTTGCCAACGAAATAAAGGGATTTCAATTTTCCACCTCATTTCATACACTCCATTAGGTAGGCAGTGACCATTAATTCATATGCTTTTCCTCAATGAAACCGACCACGACCACTGCACCGGGCCGTTGGGTACAGTGAATGTCTCAAGAAAAGCAGGTGAAGTGTGCAGGAAATGAAGAAACAGGCAAAGCTAAAGGAAAGTGAGCCAGTTTCAGTGTTGACCACCGTGGCAGTCCCCGTGGTCCGATCCGAGCCGTGCCACATTAATCGCGCGAATGCACTTCCTGTCGGGGTTTTTGGCCGTCCATTTCCCATCGGTACGGCGTGAAATGAGTGTTCCTCGGTGGGGAGTTTCTCGCCGGGCAGAAGTCCCTGGCTGCTGTAAGTGAAGTGAATTCCCCTGGTCGGACCTTCGGGACCTTCGTTGATGGTTTTTGCTGGCGTAAAGTGTGTATTCTCCCGCACCTATTGCATCAGTTTGCAAACGGCCACAGCACTACAAAGTAATGACAGATGTTATTAATTTCTGTTCCCACCTCTTTTTTGTTTGGTGCCTCATTACGGTGGCGCTTTTCGATCGGGCTGGCAGTGCCGGTGATGAGTGACCACCACCACCAACACCACCATCAGACTGTACTTAAATATTATGATATAGCTCAATTTCCTTCCCGAGTGAGGAATGAACCATTTATGAGTGTTTTTTTTACGATTTTGTTACTTTGATGACTAAAACCGTTTCAATGCTTCAGTTTATTCGTTTAGATTCAAGTCTGATCTGCTGGTATTATTATTCGTTAACAACCTATAAGTTTTTTTTTATTTAGTGTAATACAATTGTTCCTGTAAACAATTGTATTTTTTCACTATTTTTCGCTAGAAAATTGAGGCAAAACCAAAAACAATTAGGTTTTGACTAAATTTTTCTGAACAAAGCTTTGCCAATTTTACAATGTAAAG
Organism: Anopheles rivulorum; assembly: GCA_018908115.1. Taxonomy (NCBI): domain Eukaryota; kingdom Metazoa; phylum Arthropoda; class Insecta; order Diptera; family Culicidae; genus Anopheles; species Anopheles rivulorum. The sequence goes on along the minus strand of CM032177.1, from coordinate 26,271,913 downwards.
GATTTTCGTATGCAGACCATTTATTAAACCTGAAAATAAATTTAATTGGACGACGATAGCAATCGTTAGATACATTTAAAAGTGAGCATAAAGCATGAAAGCAAACTGTCTTTTTTCCGCCGTCGGTTCCTGCTCGACACAGCAGGGTTAAGAATGATGATCATTCTCACCAAATTAGAACCAGCAACGAAAAGTGTGCTACAATTACGCCTAACTGATGAGGGTACCATCATCATCATCGTGTTGGAATCCATCATGCACAGACAGTTGCACGGCGATCCTTTAAAAGATCGATCATTTGCGCTAATGACAGATGTCAAAGATGGACTCTGCGTGTTTTTTTGAGCTTGCACTGGGGTGATGCAGTACAATGCAGTACAAAAGGGATCGTTTTTACGCTTACAATATATTTTTGTTTCGGGCACGAAACGCCTGTTATATATGCGTTTGCTTCACAAAACGCTGCACAAGTGCAAGAGTTCAACTGGTCAGCTCCAACACGCGCTAAGGGTCCGGGTTTTGCTTTGCTTTCAATGTGGAGTGGCTGCTTGTTTTGTGTAAATGAAACATATTGCCGATTAAATTCACTTCCAAAGTAAACAAAATCCACTTGAAAGACTCCGCCCGTCGGCTTCTTTCATTAGCAAATGTAATTAGTTATGCTAATGATACCAAGTATAATGATCGCTTTTATTCAATATGAATTCAGCCGTAGTGGGGAGGATTATTACTGGTTTTGGGGCGTTGAATATATGCGTATATCCAGTTAATGATTCCCTTCAAACGCCTAAAGAGGGCAAAATGGCCCAAAAAGGAAAACAATGGAGATTCTCGGGCGCGTGATGTGAGATATTATCCAGTTATGAGCAACATGCCCCTTAAAGAGCATTTTAAACGTAACGCATGAAGCTAATGAGAAAGTTGTATTTAAAGATAGTTTGAAGCATGTCGAAATGGGCATGATGGCAATCATCTTGTCATCAGAACTGTATGTTATCATTTGTTAAATTCGTATGAAATCTTGGTCATACGAACGTTTGTTTCATATAGATATTTAAATTTATATTAAAGTGTCGATCTCTTCCATGATCATATGATTATCATTCCATAACTCCACTTTTTCCGCCTTATCTTTCCAGACGCATGTTTCCAACGGTGCGTGTCTCATTCGCTGGACCATTGCGCCAGACGACACCATCCGATCGGTACGTGGTCCTGCTCGATATCATTCCAATGGACAGCCGGCGTTACCGGTACGCCTACCACCGTTCGTCCTGGCTGGTGGCCGGCAAAGCGGACCCACCACCTCCCGCCCGACTCTACGCCCACCCGGACACACCGATCGGACCGGACGCCCTCCGCAAGCAGGTCATCTCGTTCGAGAAAGTCAAGCTCACCAACAACGAGATGGACAAGAATGGGCAAGTAAGTGTAATACGAGAGCTATCGATATACCTGGAGCATACCGACCTTCACATTGGTCCGTTTTGTCGTGTGCCTACGATCGTATTACGTTACAGCGTTTTGGGCAGGAGGAAAAATGTAACCAGCATGTTGTTTTTAGTTTTCCGAAAAAGCACATAAAACTCAATCCGGCGCCTGCTGAGCTAACGATCCATTCTGCTGGGGTCGCGCAAGGGGTTGCGTTAATCTTACACGAACAAACTGCCACCCCTAAATGGTCCAACAGGGAGGGCCACCCTCTAAAACGTCCACACATTGAAGATTTGTTGAAGTTTTGGGGGATAAGAAATTTGATCCACCAGCTTCTCGATGGCGCTGTGATGATGTCCAATAGCAGAAAACAATATATTATGGTTTCTATTTGTTATAGCAGGCACGGATCCAGGTGGTCTGCCAGAAGATTACTTATGATTGGGTAGGAATTACTGGGAAAAACATTTTTTGAATTCTGTTTGTGGCGTAAAATTTCATTGAGTTTTTTTATAACTTCCTTTAATGAAATTAATTAACTTCCTCGAATGCCTCAACTATTTATTTGTATATTTTCCCTTTGTAAAATGAATTAAAACAAAGTTAATGAAAGTGCTTAGAACACCTTTGACCAATTTCTTAATCCTGCTATAAACACTCTGACACGATTGTCCCAAAAGAAGGGGCCAACAAAAACCGATAGCCGACAAAACTTTCATCTAACACCAAATAAAGTTCAGCTCGTCTTCGTTGCGTGTGTTGCATTTTGGGAAGGAAAAAGGAAACACACAACAAACAAAAAAACACAAACTTTTTCATGTTAAAACGCCATTTGAGATGTGAGAGTATGTGTGTATGTCGTTCAACGTATCTTATTTCCATAATTTTCCAATAATCATAACTTTATTCCCACTCCTCGAGAAGCACACAAGACGGAGCGTGTGTGTTTGTGCACCATGGCACGTGGAACGAAGGCAACAAACAAAAAAAAAAAGAAAAGAAAAGAGGGACCCCACCAGAAAAGCCATTGGTGGCCATCAGCCCACCAATTGGGTGACCCAACCAGCTCGAGCAGCGCTAAGGTGACGGTGGTGTTGGGAAATTATGGAGACAATTAAGCTCGGTGGCTATAAGTTATACTTAATTAATACATTTCCAGCCCAACGTTAGCCGGCGTCGACGGTGGAAGCTTTTCCTTCGTTGGTTCCGTGGCGAAACAGAACTGCCGCCGAAAGAAATGGGATCGAAATGAAAGTGTCAATGATCGTAACTCGCACACTTTATGGCACTTTTCCATTTGACACCTTTTGCGCACCACGGTGTGGTGTGAGTGCGTGAAGTTTTTCTTTAACTTTCTCCGCTCGCTTACAGTCCTCGCGTTCTACGCTTACATCGCCGAAAGGATCGCCGGATCATGGTGGTCGTGGTGGCGCTGGTGGTAATAATCCTTCGAATGTAATGTGGTGCTCGTATTTGGGAGCGCATTTTCCTGCGTGGAAAGCGACGGAAAAAGCGCGGACGGGTGTTCGGGATACGATTTGCATAATCCTAATTTCGTGATTATTTCGTCGACCTAACACATTCGCACCTTTTTTTCCTCCACTCCCCCCGCTTCTTCCATCCCTTCCGCTCGCCACCTCCGCGGGCGATGGTAGTGGCGAAGAAAACATGTGGCCGGTGGTTCGCTCAGGCCCCCAGGAAACCGTCCCACCTCAAGCACCTTCTGCGTATCGTGGTTGGTTATTTTCTCACTGTTATTTTTACGACCACTACTCGGCCTCGTTCGCCATCTACATAATTTACTATTATTTCGATGGGTGGATGAATTATTAATGCCCGCAGCCCGCCAAACGGCCCTGTCAGGGCTCGGGGTGGCCATATTGGAGTTGATGTTTCTTGCTGTGTTTTTTTTTTGCTCTCTCGCCTTGCTTTCGGGGATCGTTTGCGCTCCATACCGTCACGTAACTGGACTTTCAGCGAGTTTTGGCTAGAGTTGAGTGTGATATTTTGACACCTTATCACGTGCGAGCTTGATGATGGCGAAGGTGTTGTAGTGGGTCGGCATCCACTACGGATGTACGATAACCCGAAGCTGAAAGGTCAGTCTCATGGGTTTTGGGATTCGATTCGATTTCGAAACAAAAAGTATATATGTATCACGAGCTCCTGCCCAAAATGCCGCTGATTTGAATAATTTCGCCAGTGGCGTTTCATGCCCGGTAATGGGATTGGAATACTTAATGCGAAACAATTCGGAAGACAACTTCAGGCACATCACCCTTACGGTCCTTTTGGGCACCCTTCGGCAGCCGTACGGTGGCTCATTAATTACCAGCCCCACTGATTACCACCGGGGTGGGTCTTAAATTAGCCTCTAACGGCCAACCCGTCCGTGTAGGGGCACGGGCGCCATTTCGCGGGCGCAATTCCGAGAGCATAACTAATGCCGCTGCCATCGCGCTTTGCAATCGATGGCAAAAATTATGACTCCATTTGGGAGCCGGTCCTGAGCCCGTTGACAGCCGTACATCCGCAACGCTGCAATTGATCGACTTCGGCTGGTCGGTTCGTTGGCTTGGTTGTGAGAGCCCGTTCCTCAAGTGTCCTGGAAAAGGAAGATGAAACCAGGGGAGGGGCGAAATGTAGGCCGGTGTCTACATAAACTTGTACAATTGCAAAAGGCGTCGAGTTGGCGACTCGCTGGGCGGCTCAGTTCACGAGCGGTTGCATAATTTGCAGATCGTTATCGGAAACACTTAATTAATCTCAGGTTTGCGATCCAGGGCCCGGGCCCAGTGTGCAGTGCTGAACAGATCGACCGGTTTGGTGCCATTAGGGTAGGGTTTCGATGAAGCAAATGCGCCCGGGTACGTAATAGGGCTACCGCTTCTTTGGAACGCCTGCGGCTAGTGACGAACACTGGGAATGTCTCGGCAGCGCTGTTTGCTTATTAAATTATTCAACGATAATGTATCGTGATTACTAACGCAAGATGTGCATGATCCTGCTGTTACGAAAAGGAATGTGTCTCGAAGATTGTAGTTTGTAGAATTATTAATTGCGATTGCTTCCAAAAGTCACTAAAATTTGGTTAATTAAAATACTTTGGCCACGTGTTTCATTCTAACGAGGATTCCATGAGCTAGTTCCACAGCTATCGGTCTAGATTTGAGACCCTCTAAATTATAAACCAGCTTTAGCGGACGGGTCAATCCGTGTGTGGGTCGTATTTTATCAGGCTATAAATCGAAACTCTTCCCCCCGCTTGCCGATGTCCGATGATAAACGCCAAGAACGTTCGTCATCTGATATGACTGGCCATACCAGCGACGTGGTGGCTACGCGATCCAATCCGTTTTTAAATACGAAGCTTCTTGGTCCCGCGGTGCAGTTTTTCGGTTTGTTAGCATGTTAGTAGTGCGGGTCCGTTTGGCAGGGTGCTTGTGGTGACCGATGGACAGGAGCTGATCGCATTGCTGAGCCACCGTGGAGAACGAGGCAATCGAAGAGACCGCCCGTGGCGCTACGGAGCGCGTGGTGGATCAGCACATGTGGTGCGTTTCTGGTGCTATTCGACTCAAGTGGAACGACATACTTTTGGGGTGTTGTACACAATGCGCGGCAAGTGGGCAGAAAGAAAGGTCTGGACTGGAATGTGTTTGTCACACGTAACCGAAAACCACGCCATGGGTGTGCGCGAGCTGTGGTTAGTTTGGTTTTGTTTTATCGTGTTAGTCTAAAGTGTTTTAAATGCGTCGACAAGGATAACACTAACTGTTTCCGTGTATTGTATGTCATAACAGGAGCAAGTACTTGCAATAAATTCAGAAGATCGAGGCTTGAAGACATGAAGAAGTAATTGTTTAACGTTAAAAAATGTTCGTAATGTTAAGTTTCAAGCCTTTGGGTTTTTGAAGAAATTTCACGTAGAACTGCTGCTTTTAATTCTACGATCCATTTTCAGCCTTTAAAAGACTTTTTGTGATAGGTGGATGAAAATTTCTCTGGACCCTTTGAGAGTAATCTCATGGAAGTTTGTTAATGTGACTTGTCAGTTTTTTAGTTATCCTCAAGAACATTGATGACCAAGTTCTGTAAGCGAACCTTACGTATATACAGATGAAAAAGAAATTATTAGCTTACGGTCCTCCTACGTAGCAAAAGATTAACAAAGTCTTGTGAACATTCTAGGCTTTTAGATTCAAAGATATAAACTAAAACATTATTTCTATGTGGAGCAATTGGCCCCACAGGTCCTACTACTAACCTAACTATCTTCATGTACTCCGAATCGTTCTGGTTAAAGATTTGTTGAATAGTGCCAGTCAAGAACGTCATAGCATAAGTTAAATTTAAGTGCCATCGTTTGGATACTCGTCTTTACTGTATGCTTTTTTCGTTTGATGTGTTCTAAGTAGTCGTTAATTGCAAAAAGTGGTAAATTTACACGTGCTAATAGTTCTGGCGATTACCCTCCACGATGAGTTGGCACATAAATATACGTAGAGCAGCACCACGTCTACTAGCGAGAGATTGGAGACCCCTCGGGGAATTGGAGATGATGTAAGCTCATTTAAAAAATTCGGTTTTTTATATTACTATTGTATACAAATATAGCTGCACATTAGAAAACTCCTAGAGATCTACAAAAGTGGATTCTGATCTGGAGCTAACAGTCAACACCAAGAGTGTCTTCGATTTCAAAAGATGCGCTAAGAAAACTTCCCCAGATGATGTATTCGTCACTCAGGTCAAAATAGTGACTGTGTAAAACATTTATAGTTCCAGTTCTCATATATACCTAACAGAATTGAAGTTCATTCAGATTCGAGAAAAAACAGGTGAGAGAAAAATGCAAGAATTGGTAATCCCAATTGTGTTACAGTACAATGGTAGATCTGCTAATATCAGGCGTTATATGAGTTGGAAGTTCCACTCAACTATTGGAGTGAAGTTTTTATGTCTCTCAGAGTTGAAATGTTGTCGTTGTGGTCGCTGAGTGCGTTTTAAAAACATTATATAACACTATAGCAAAGCAAATTTAAATAAAAACATTTTTTTTACAAAAAGTCAATATCACTCAAAAAGTAACTGCTGCAAAGTTTCTTCTCATTTGCACCAGAGTAACTCGTTATCCCAACAGCAGGTCATACTTAAATCGATAGATACAATAGCCGGAGCCACAGAAAGCAGCAGACAAAATATCGTGTGATTGTGTGCCATCGTTGTGCGAACGAAACCCCCCCACACAAAGCCAAAAAAAATAGTAACGACGACCAAAGAAGCCATCATCCAACCGTTCGCAACATCCGGCGTGACGATAAGATAAAACTTGTAATTAAGAATGTTGAAAATGAACCGTTCTATATGCTGACAAGTTTTTCACGCCAACACGATGCCCGGACTTGTGGCCTGTGGTCTGACGTGACGGTCTATACGTGTGCTTGTGTGTGTGTGTGCAGCTCATGTATATACGTGATCGGATGTAGGTATTAGTGCTGGAAAAAGGGCACAAATTGAAGCTAAAAACGATGGAAGGAGTAAAGTGTTATCTGGAAAGGATGCGAGTACCGATCCTAATCAGCAGCATCTGCTAGTTCTCGTTTTTGGTTCTTCCATACCCCGGCGAGCTGATGTACTACCTTCTCCAAAATGTAGTGTTCTTAATCATGGCACAGCTGCCAAAGAGATTGAGAAAGAAAGAGCGAGAGAGGAGAATTCGTTGTCCTTTTCCCGTTGGCGATGGCGTTCCAAGCCACTGAACCGAAGCGTACCCGGCCACCGAACGAGGAGACGATCTGTGAAAAGCTGTTAGAAGAATCGATTTGTCGTCGAGTTTTAGCACTGCTGTCCCACTGCTTCCGAACCCGTGCATGTCCTGCCCACCGATCCACAACTTCCAGGATGTTAAAGTGGGCGACTACTACTACTACTACCACTGTGCTTACCACTACAGCTAAAGCTAACACAAGCTTGCAAGAGGGTTTGTCGCTTTTTGGGTGGACAGTAAATCCGTTCTGTTCGCCTGCGCTCCCCGAATTTTCTGTGATGGTGGCAACGGTCGCCATGGTAACTCTGCTCAGCTGAAACCACCACACGCTCTGTCTTTGTGCGCCAGAGTGTGCCTTGGCACGCGCTGTAAGGAAAATGCTACTCACACACTGCCAACACTGTTGGTAGTGTGTGATGGTGTAAGTAAGCTTCCACGCATTCCTTGATTTGTGTTAGTGGCGCACTTTCGTCCTTTTCCCCCATTCGGTTGGCAGTGGGTGACGTTGCGAAATGGGGGCAAATGCAACGAACAGAGGGGGCGCGCAAATTTAGAAAAGCTGATAAAGCGCGCATGTCTTCGCTACGGTTTTGTGTAGGGAAGGCAAGACCAGGCCCGAGGTTTTCACGACGGTGATGCGTTGTCCCCTTTCTTCTCCATCCTCTTCCCTCTTGTGCCTTTCTCCGTGTCTTCGTTCGGTTTTGGTCCCGGTGAGCACTCAGTCTATCTGATGGTGCTTAGCATAAAAATGGCTCCATCCGGCAGTGGCGGTGGTGAAGTGTACGCCAACACCATGAAACAGCCAACCTCTCGGTGTGCCATGGTGGCGAGGTGTTAGCTTGATAAATTAGGTACGAAACATCAGACCCCTTGTCCCCGTGCCCTTGTCCCAACTCGTGCATCCTGCCAGGGCGTCGCCGTGGTCCTGGAAAGCTGGAAACTGTTGAAGTGTGATGGGTTTCCCGTTCGGTGAGCAGTTTTTCTCTGCTTTCGGTACCAGAGAATGGGAAATGGTCACGCGTGCTTGGGTGTGTGTGTGAGTACTTTAGAAAAGTGAATCCATTTTCCAGCAGGAATTTAGCTGATGAGGTCTTCCTGAGGATGCGTCCAACTGTAAAGGGTTTGTCTCAATACGTACGCTATTTTGTTTAGAGTCCGCATTTAAATGCAAACACGAATGTGGCAAAGTATTGATTGATCGTGTCCAACGCTATTTGTCACACGATGGCAGTCCACTCGATCATAATAAGCGTACAGAAGGTACCTACAAATCGACAACTGCCATACCGAGGCTCCCAAAGTTTGTGTTTGTGGTGCCACAGCTGCTTGGAATAGTGAGGCAAATCCCCATCTCACCGATCCGATCCGAGAGCATAGAAACGTGTCGATAAATTATGTTGATTAGTACTGTCAACCGGGCGAAACAGGGTAGAATTTTGCAGCTCGCCTATAGTCCGAACGCCATTGTTTTGAGTCGATTGTGTCGATTGCACGTGTGCTCGGGATGTGCTCTGTCGCAAAACGAGGACGCGATCGAAGCTGGTGGACCCACTGGAATGGGGTTTGTTGTAACGCTTCGCCTTCGTAACACTAATTACCCGGGAAATGTCTCTATAAAACATCGTCCATAAATTATGTGGGTTATCTGCTGTCGTGGTAGTCCGAAGTCGACATTCTCTGCTTGCCAACGCTCGGAAGTCGCTTGGTTCGTTGCAGGTGATACACGGTGGGTTTCGAGTTTGCTTTAATACCTGTACCAGACAAATTCTCCTCGGAATACTATTCCAAGTAGAATATTCTTACAGCTTGAGTTGATTGTCCTAGGTGTCTACATTGCTGGGTTATAGCTATGAAAAAGACACACTTTTTACGTATAAAGTATAGGACAGCAGTGCTAAAACGTGTAAAATGTTTTCAGTGTTCGCCAAAGTCTTTTTCATGTTACCATCACTACAGCTTTGTAGTACTTATGTACTTATTTACTGCCGGAACGATTATGTACCCATGTAAAACAGAACCGGGCAGTGTTGGCCAGACAAAATTGGCCAACTAGCACGTGCATGTAGTTCACCTTGAAGGTGATGATGTTCCCTCATCACCTGGCCTGGCTGGAAAGCTTGTAAGCGAGCAGGAATAGAAGTCCGTTCCCGGCGGTATGACCCACACCGCCCAACCGACCAACCAACTAGTCGTTGGAAAATATCGATTTTTTGTGTTTATCTCTTTATTATTGATATTTGCTTTAACGATTCCTCTAGCGAGCACGAAACAGTTTTGGATGTCCCGGCTACCCTCGAGGGGAAACATAAACCGACTCAACTCGATCCGACATGGAGCGCCATTTTTGTGTGCCGATGTCCACCACACCATTGGTGGCCATTATGGTTTGGCATTTGTTGCCGCCCGGCACTGGTGTACCGTTGTGCTGTGGAGCTCGATTTTCTCTCGCCGTATCTCGTGGGGGCGATATCAATTTCATCAAATCATAATTTATGGATTGCCATTTCCCTTATAAATGGTTTATTCTCTGCTCGTCGGTGTTGACCATGGATGGCGTCGTTGGGGACGACCGTCGTGTCTTCGGCATGGTGGTGGTGGTAGTTGTCGGTTGTCAAATTCATGGCCCTTTCGTCTCTGGAATATCATATTTCCTTTCGTGGTGTTAGCGCCCGTCCACTTACGGTGATTGTGTGGGTGTAGCCCACGAAATGATGGAAGGATGCTGTAGCCGACTGTTGTTCTCTTTCTTTGGTAGCAGTACGTTGCTCGATGACGCTATTCGCTGCTAGCTCGCTTTAGCTGCTTGGGTTGTCTGCGTATGTGTGTGTGTTTTGTATTTTTTTTATTTCGCCCTTATTTCGCCTTTCGAGGAAATGGCAACAAACACATTCTTCACGCAAGTGCGCAAACACCCATTCATGCGGCATGGCTTGGGTGAGCGAATATCCGAGTGTGGAGCAGTTATCTCCCTTTTGCAACATAACTTCTGCTACTACTGCAGGCATCATTTCCCCGGTTCCAGCACCAACGTAAAGTTCCTTCCGGTGTTGTTATTTTTTTTTTTCATTTATCAGCGCTGTGTTTAGTGCTTGTGTTGAGTTGTTTACTACGCATTAAACTTTCAGGACATTCGTGCGAGCCCTAAAAACGTTTCGCGTAGTGTAAGTGGAATGCAAACTTTATGTCACTACTTTTTTTTTCTTGATTTTTAAAGTTAAGCTACTTTAAGCTTTACTATAAGCTTACTGAAGAGTTGGAAAAGCTCCAATTTTTGGTTTATATGAGTATATTTAGTGAAGAACGTATGATATTTATACAGAACTTAATAAGAGTCCCGAATTGAAATCTTGTCCCAAAGGTCTTTATTTGTTTCTAAAAGCTCTGGGATATCTTTCGGTATATCTGTTAAGAAGTTAAGGAAAATTAAATGGATAATTTGCACTTGTTTGGAGTCATTATATTGCAATGAGAATAAATAAATTGTTCAAAATTCTTATACTAAACCGTTTTAAATGGCTCGCCCTTACTAGATTGTACTAAACTCGATGCACCGGTACCAGCCAAGAATTCATCTCGTTCGTCTTGGACCAGGACAGAACATCCCCAACTCACCAAAGGAGCTGCAGGAAGTGGATCACAAAACGTACGTCTTTCCGGAAACCGTTTTCACTGCTGTAACCGCCTATCAGAACCAGCTGATAACGAAGCTAAAAATCGATTCCAATCCATTTGCAAAAGGATTCCGGGACTCGTCACGATTGACCGACTTTGATAGGTGAGTTGAAGCAGTGGGTCCACTGGAAAGCAGCAACTTTCATATATTTCATGGGAGTTAGTTTTTAATTTGGTTATATGATTAGTAAAATATATCTCTAACTTCGTTCAACATTTCTGGTCAAATGTAAGGCTCTTCTGGTCATGCAAATATGAATGTCCTTCGTGTGGCAAAAGTAAAAACAATTTATAAGTTATATAGAGGAGTTCCTCACAAAAACTAGACATGAAATTCTCTTAACTCTTGTCTCTTGTATTATTTCAGTTACGGTGGCATGTAAGTATTGGAACAGCGACTAATAAATCCTTTTTATAGATAAAGTTCTCTTTAAAATCCCTCCCATTGCATTATTCCCTTTGGGAGAGCATGGTAACATTGTTGAAACGGTTCAAGATATGTGTCGTCGTAAGTTCCTCTTGCATTTATGTAACCTTTAAGCCGATTGTGCACTTCCTTTTTTCCATTGACTCAATTGTGCTTGGTGTGTTGCTTTGGTTTTTTTGTGTTTTGTTTTCGGTGTGCTGTGCGTCAACTCTACAGGGCTATATGTTCAGGCCCCAGTTCGCCTTGAGGGAGTCCCGGCTCGGTCCCGGCTGGAAGGTCCCAATGCGTACGCGAGATTGAGATGAGAAATAAAATGACGACGTTTTTCTCAGCCCGTTTTCGTTCGCTCCGTGTGCCGCTCGTCAGGCCCTGCAGCGCGGTTTCGTTTTCGTTTCACTAAAGTGTTGATTACAGAGCGGCACATTCGGCACCTTCGCAAAGCGTACGAGCGTACAGCACAGATCGCCGCGTTGCATGAAGGCGTTGCGCAAAAAAAAACACACACACACATACACTAGCACACCTCAACAACAAAAACAGACTAGAGGAAGGCAAAAACGGAGCTAAATGACTGTTAAAAGTGGTCGTAATTATTCTGACAACTGTGCTGCGCTGGCCCCCGGGCACGACGACGCAAAGCTTGGCCATTCCTTCGCTCAGCGTTTGTACCTTCCCCGTACCGGTTCCCCCCTGCATGGTTCATTGGGATGGAGTTTTGGGGCGTTGATTGCCGCCTCTTTGCGGCAACGCGAACGGATACGGTGTCCGGTGCCGTTGCGTCAAAGGACGCGGCAAAAATTAAAGGCAAGAAACGATGGCAAACCCTTCGATGCGCGTAATGATTGATAAAATCCTTACAACACCTTCCAGCAGGCGAGCCGAAAAAAAGTAAACCAAAGGTGGTTGCCGGCGGCGAGAATTGGTGCAAAAGAAAAAAAGGGATTCACATGAAGCACCCGAATGCGTTCTGCGTAGTAATTTACACGAAATTGATGAACTTCGAGCCGCGAAAGCGTAACATGCCGGGCGCGTAATAATTTATGACTGCCGACCGGTAGGAGAAGCTACGAGGCTGGGTAAGGTAATGCCCGCGAGTCTGCGCGGGTTTGTGACAAGACAAGACTGGCTTGAAACTGTCTGAGGCATCTTCAAGACCATTCGAAGGGTTTTCAATCGGTGGATGCATTTTAACTGACAGACAGCGAGACGCAAATGTTGACCGGTGCAAGTGTTGCAGTTTGAAGAATGTTTCAAGAGGCAGAATGCGAAGAAATGGCTCTTGAACCGTTAGCACATTCTTTGGCAGGGAAGATTGATGTTTCAGTTGTTCGATCCCTGTGTCATGAGTTCGTCCTGTGCTGAAGGTTTTGCTCTATTCACCTGCCATTTGACCGTGTTCTTAAGGAAGCATATCGATCATAATTTTTGGTATGACGCTGGATTCTACCTTTAAGAACGAGAAAATACATATTAATAACTGATTTGGGCATAAAGGAGAGAGTACCACTAGATAGAGGTATGCTATTTGTTAACAAAAATGAAAACTATAGATAGTAAAATTTACTACTTCAAAAGAATTGTGCAGCATTGACGTGAGAGCCTGGCCATGACTCAATTATTACCAAGAAAAATCACAAATAAGTCAAGTCTTAAAATTAAAAATTGACATGAATTCTGATACCTTTAACGTAAGTTTGCTATTCTACATTTGATGTAAGGAAATTCTTTTCCTCCTGTTTAAGCGGACATCGCAATCGTTTATTCGTTTTATTGCATTTTGCTTTGAGTCTCAAAATTGAACCGGCAATGAGCAAAAGGTAGCAGGACATGGTGATTGGGTGCGGTATCGGCAAAACCCTTTTGCCATAATTAAAGGGCCATCCACCGATCGGGAGTTGACCACCAAAGCCACCGTGCTTCTTTCATTTTCGGTTTAGGGGAATGCATCATCGCGAAGAATGTGAGGCGTGAAACCGGAAGATGATTAGCGGTTAAAGTGCATCTCGATATGGCAAACCAAAACAAGAGCAGAGAGGGAAAAAAAGGGAGCCGATCCGATTATGGAAGGTTCGGCTCAAGTTCGGCCAATGATTGGGAAAAAGAATGACCAGCGATCGATGGTTACGAATCGAATCTTTTACACTTGAGCCCAGAAAATAAAAGAAATTCGATGATTTTTTTCCCACCCATTTTTGAAGAGCTGTCAATCTAGAATGGGGCGATTTTGCAATGGGTTTGTGCGTTGCTCAACTGAATCCTTCTGCTGTATTCATTAAAGCACGAAAAAAATTAAACAAGAAGCAACAAGTGCAAGTGAGAGAGAAACTCGTAAGCGAAATAAAAACAAAACAAAAACCCCAGAAGAATGGTACAATTGGTCAGATTTTTCATAATTACACCCGATGATAGCAGCTAATAATTGAAGGCTCTAATTTGTTGTACGCGAGGTGTGAAGGAATCTCCGACGGTGGACCAGAACCTCGCCCGGTCCGTTTCGTATTCCTTGCCGTTTACCGTGCCCTCGCAAGTGCCCTTTGCCTTGGGTGCTTATCCGCAAGCGAGCGGTGCAAGCATAAGCACCGGTCCGGGCGCGTTGACTACGGCCGTCGCACGGCTGACCGGCGAACAAAAAAGGAGCGAACAGCCCTTCAGGCTAATATCATCACCAGTGCGGCATTCGAAAATTACAGGGCGGCAGATCGTGCGATCGCAGGCTTGGGCTGTCCGTTTCATGTTCGCCTGCCTTTTCGCGCTTCTTTTCAACGGCTCCCATTGATTGGGGGAACCGGCGCAAACCCGGACCCGGGAAGAGAAGCGATCCTGTTTCGTGACTGCCAAAGTTTGCCTTTGCTTCCACCGGGAAATTTTTTTGGGCCGGAGTGGGAAACACTCGGGAGTGATTTGGGCAGTGCGACCGATCGTTGCGAGCCTTCGTGGAGCCGCTCGTCGGAGGCAGTACTGCTTCATCATCTTCTGCCGGTCTCAGAACTGAGTGCCTGGAAGACAGAGGAGATGATTCCCCATGCGGAGGAAGCCAATATACCGAAGATTTGCCCAGAAAAATAGCTCAGTAAACGATGGCTAGGGAGGAACGGTTGGCTCAATTCCGTCCTTATCTCTTCTACTCTACCCCGATTCTCATCCCACTTGATGTCTTTCGTGGCAGACGGAATTGTGAGTGCAGGTTCCCTTTTTTTCAATCGTATTTTTGTGCGAATTGCAAGGAAACGATCGAAATTGATCGCTCTGAAGGCACCTCATCGTCGTAGTCGCACTGATCACGTGAATTGGTTTATGGTCGTGTGAAATTGAAAATGAAGCGAAGTTTATAGTTATTTAATAACTGATCGTTGCCGGTACAAGTCCTTTGTTGGTTGCGGTGGCAAGCCAGGCCGTTGTTCTACCAGAGTTCCAGAGGATATTAGGTCGGAAAAGATGATGATGATGATGATGAGGAGCACAATTCTTGGTATGCTGTGGGTGTGTCCGGGGCTGAAATTACTTGCAAAGAAATGGTTACATCGTTGCATGAACGAATTTCTGTTGAAGAGACTTTTCTTTGCTGGAGAATGGTATGAATGGGATTTTCGGAACATACATTTGTAAATCTCAATTGTTGCAAAAAGAAAAGATGTTGAAAGACGTGCTCTTCATAGTAATTAAATATATAATGTCGTATAACTTCCATATTTCTCAGGGACCCCATGGATGCCCTCCTGCTAGAACAACATCTCCGCTCACCGATGCGCCTCTTCCCAGATCCGATGGCGATGGCACAGTTCGCGTCCAGCCAAGATCCGGATGGTTCGGCACAAGCTGCACTTTTCGAGAAAGCCCGGCAGCATCTTCAGCTCTGGGGTCGATCACCGTACAGCGAGTTGCTCCTGCCGCAGATGTACCAGCGTCCTCCTGCAAGCCTTGGTGCACTCAATCTGGGACTCTGGCAGGCTGCCGGTGGCCAATGGCCACCACAAATCCCACCCGGATTTCTGCAGCAAACAGCTTCCCTGGCTGTAGCGGCCGCCGCTGGGCAGAGTCCCCGCACTCCTCCTCCAGCACCGCCCGTTTCCAGCCCTTCGCCAAACCCGGGATCACCGTCGCCCGGTGATATGCGGGCGAGACAGTTGGGGAATCGCTTCAGCCCCTACCAGATACCTCCACAGCACGTTCAGCATCCACCGGCAGCATCCAGAACACCACCAAACTAGCCTTCAGTGTAAAGAGCACATTGTTTGACACAACGGAAAGAATTCCACTGTAAATAGACGCAAATGTGTATAGTTATTCATGCAATGGCTCAGTAATGTTATGAAGCAAGCGAAAAAAAAATCTCATGTCTCACTTATTGTTATTTATTTTAGCCACCGAATAGCATTTCATTAAATTCTGTCGTAATGTGTCACCAGCGTAAGTTTAATTTTAATACACGTAAGATCATTTAGCAAATGAAAGTTATTTCGTTAAGTAGCTTTTGGGTTTAATTTGCTGTGGTTATTTTTTAAATCCTATTTTTCCACACCAAAATCGGCACGATTGTTTTGTGTTGCTCTCTGTTCATTTTAAAGCAACACATATTGAAGGTGATGTACTTGTGATTCAATAAACGAGTGAGTAAATAAAAACATTACAATATTCTGTATCCCAACATTGTTTTTAGTTAAAATTTAATAAAATAAGCTAAAGAAAGGAAAGAAAGAACAATATCTTTCAACAATCCCAAAACTGAGTAAATGGAGGTAATCGAAACTTACTCAGTTCTTTGAAATGAATACATAAAACAAACAAAACAAAATTGTTTTCAGTGCTGGATAGTTGATTTATCAAGCTCAGCATCAATTTGTTTATTAACTTATCACATTTGGATCGTTATGCATTGGCACATGATTACAACGGGGAATTCGGCACAGAATGCACAAGGTAAGTGAAACAAATCACTCAGAACACGGGGAATCCTCATCATCAATGGGCTGAATAATTTACTACGCCTGTTACTAGCGTCCATAAATCATAACTTCGACCAAGCTTGTACGTCATGGCTGTGTGTATTTTATGGGCGGTATTTCTTTCTACCACACTCTATGTGATTCCATTTCTATCTAGGATACTTCCTTAGCGAGCCTCCAAGGTATTGCGTAGCTGTGACTATTCATGGATGATGTGCAGTTTTGTTTTGTGATAGAATTGCGTACATTTGTCTCTCTGCCTTACTCTCGGAGTATCTCCAACTAGCAAGAACCGGCAAACGAGCATCAAATGACGCGTATCATCTGGAACACGCGACTCAAAGCTGGTGCATCAGTACGCATCCCCGAAGGGTTTGCTTCACACAAACATACACGCCGTGGAAATGAGCCCTTCCGCAAATGAATGTCGTAAGAGGGCGACAGTCGGTCGGGTGTGGACTGATGTGGCTTGTGCCGTGTCCAATAAATATCATTCGATACGCGTTCGATCTGCTGGCGAATATCTGGCTCGTTTTGTAGAAATTCAATTTAACAGTCTTAAGGGATTATACGACCCGCCGGGAGAGAACATCTTCCCCAATGATTAGCCGTGGGCTATGGTGTCACGTGCATGGCTAACGGTGGATGAGACACTAAATTTAGCGAAAAAAAAAAAAGGAAATGCTAACACTACAATTCCACTGCTGTGTGGTGGCGTGAAATTGCATCCACCTCATCTATCGCTGCAAGTGCTGCAACGCGTTGGCGCATCGTTATTGCCTACCCTGCACGTGTGCTAGCACACGTACGCAAGGTAATCCGTTTCTTTTTAAAAACACCAAACTATCATACCCAAAGTGCTCGAAATGGTGCGAATGGTCGCGGTGCAATCAGCACACATGAATTCACTTTCACCCTTGCGGTGCAGCAACCGCGATGCAGCACGGCCAGTGGGATTGGGCCATTGTTAATTGTCACCTTCACCCAAGCGGCCCGGGCCACGGGATAATGTCCTGCAGCAATCACGAATCGCAATGCACGAAAACGCGACCCGGATGAGCCATTAGCACCGCGTTGCAGCACTGATGAAGATGACGCGTAAATGGACACGCAAGTAAAATGGATGGCGAGAATTGAGAGTGAAAAAAGCAGCATGAAACAGAACAAAAAACACAAAACAAACAAACGATGCAATTGCACTCGAACACGGAAGAATCGCGCAATCGGTGCGGGGCAGCGAGTCAATTTATCATTTTTTCCCCACCATTTAACAACGCAATTGACCGCACAACACTTTGTGTGTGAGTGCGAGAATTGGCTTTGTGGGGCCAAACTGTGCAAATAGCGTGCATTTTCACTCACTTGAGAACTCAATTAAAATTGGCAGCAGCCTTACCGCGTGGTTGATGAAGCTTTTAGTGAAGGACGGGAATTCTTAAGATTTAGTTGCAGGAGTTTGAAGATTCTGAAATGCCGTTCTAATTACACTAAATGAGGTGACCAATTTGTAATGTTGTGTGAAGATGCAAATAAAATCATCTGTAGTTGGAATTCGTTCTAGGTGTTAATTAAGGAATATAAGCCTCGAACAAGCAGAAAAGAAAAAGCCCTTATAATTTTGAATTTTTTCCAAATGAGGGTCACATTTTTTGGTTTACTTACATGGAAACAATTAGGAGCTTTTGTTGAAATAATGTCCATCAAGCTTTAAAAATGGTAATCAGGTAATTAAAGGTAATAGATGATGTAGTTACAGAAAATCGCACGTTCTTCTTGAATATTCGTTCTTCTGTTATTGTACCGAATTTTTATCAATATCAATAATTTTACTAAAGAGTTAATGAATAAAATATTACAAAAATACTTTTGTGATATTGAACATATTTTCCTAGTGGTAGTTGCTATAAGTTTAAATTTTGTAATAGACACTATTTGGTTTAATGAAATATCTCTCATTTTTCTAGATTCTTGCACTTATTATTGTTGTAATTAAAAGGCTATAAGTATAGGAATATTTTAAACGATATTTAAATCACATCATATTTAGTTCAAAACTAACCATGAACACATCCCTAAAAGCAGCAGCCGGATTTATTTGAAAACCAATCAAAACCTCAATCCACTTGGCTGCCGACTTCCGGACCTTAGTTCTGTCGCCGTCAATAATTCTTGACAAAATGGCAACCGTCATCGTTGGTGCAACGAATTTTAGACTGCTGCGCTTCCATCATGCCGGCATGGCGATTCCCTCTACGGCACTCATAAACTATCAAAGTCAAACAGTGACCTCCACCGACAGCGTGTTCGCTTCCAGTGCAATGCCGCCCGATGCCATGTCCGGTGAAGAATGGGTTTTCCATTTCATTGCGCCCAAAATTCCAACCCTAATTCGATTGACATTTCATCCCGTCTGCTTTTAACGAATTGACACGTCCGGCGAGCGAAAATGAGCAAGCGTGAGCAAAACAGTGCACACGACTGGCAGGCTTAAGTGGCTATTTTAGGGGGATGCATTTTTGGCCGCCTCACACAAACAGTCGGCCCACGACTGATGGCTGGTGGAGGCTGTTAATTGAGCTGCATGTACTATAGATGGTTTTTTTTCTCCCACTTTTGTTCACCGGACAATATGTGGGAGGTATTAGGAACATAAAAAAAAGACATACATCAAAGACAAAAGACAAAATGCCACCACGCATTGATGCATGGGCAAGTGCAATAAAAAAGAGCTTCATAATTCGAAACAAAACCCATCCAAAAAACAGGGGGCTAAATTGATGCTAGTTTGTTTGACAGAATGGCCACTCGAACGTGGAGTGTTTCGAGGCTTTTGATGGCCTGTTATGGAAAGGATGGAAACGGATACGAGACACAAGCTGCAAGTGTCAAGTTTGGGTCGGTGCATCGTCAAAGCACAGCTTTACCAACGGGAAGAGGAAGGGATGGAGAGAAGGAAGTGGGAATGCGGGACCTGTTTAGGTTGGCCGCCAATGAGACAGACAGGTGTGGAGATTTGAGTTGTTTCGATTAAACCGAACCGAACCAAAAACGCTGCTTGCTGCTCGATTTCTCGAGTGGCAAGTGAAACGAGACGAGACGGAAGGACCGAAGGAAGTGGTGGTGCGCAGTGGACGAGCAATGGACGACGGGACAAAGCGATCCATGTCCGTTAGGATTAATTGATATAGATTAAAAGGCCCCGATCCCGAACCGGAGCGATAGACACTTTAGGAGTGGTTTTGGCGTCCCCGGTGCAGTTGTCAAGTGTCGGAGCAAACGTTTCGTCCCGGCTTCAGGTGCCATTTTTTGTCAGCTTCATTATCCAAATAATGTGACAGTTTTAATGGATCCCGAGATCCATCCTTTGGGCCAGGTCCTTTGGCAGGTATGGCAAGTGTGCGCGAGGCGCGGGAATAAATGATTCGCTTTGTTTTGAATCGGACCTGTCACGATTAGGATACGATTGACGTGAACCCGGTGGCCTTTGCTAGGTATGTGGTGCATGAAAGAAAGACGCAAGGATCTACGGTCCATGTTGGTGAGGTCCGGAGTTCCAAGAAGTATTGTACGAAAAGGATTGCTGTTTGTTTTGTTTAAATGTTTGACATAAAACGTTGAGCAAATTCGTTTCCCAAGAAATTGTGGGAAAGAGTCTTTAACTTTCTGTTTGATTGGACGAGAACTTGAGGATTTATATTCTATCTCTTTGTTGTCTTCCTCTCTTTTCTTTATTTGTCATATTTCATTCTATTATATATTGGAGTATCCTATCTTGTATGTTGATTTCTAATTTTTCCTTCACATTATGATTCCAGCTAAATAACTAAATACTCTGTCTTTCTAATTCTCTCTGTCTCTGTCTCTGTCTAATTGTTCCACAGTCCCTTTTTTTCGCTTGGGAACGATTTAACTTTAAAATCACATTAACTGGAACAAAACAAATCAAAACACAGTTGAACTCGTTCGTGCGACATGCAATTTCCGAGTAGGGGTGTTCTTATAGGTGTGACAAAAAAATGTGTCACGTAGATTTGAGAAGAAAAAAACGCTTGAAAATGTTACAAAACGAAATCGGTTTGTAAACAGAACACATCCTAGCAAAACGGATTCGTTGTTTTAAATTGGTAAGAATTTATTATACGCAGCGCGGCGTTGA
This sequence comes from Anopheles rivulorum, assembly GCA_018908115.1. Classification (NCBI taxonomy): domain Eukaryota; kingdom Metazoa; phylum Arthropoda; class Insecta; order Diptera; family Culicidae; genus Anopheles; species Anopheles rivulorum. Next base: position 26,251,511 of record CM032177.1, on the reverse strand, counting down.
GATTGGATTGTTTCGACTTTGTCATAAAGTAAGTAAGCGAATTTTGTATTTCCTTTTCCGTTCTCTATTACTCTGTGCAATTGAAGGGTAATGTGACTTGAGCTACCGTCAGGATTCTTTTCCGTATCCCATGAGATTCGCTCGGGTAGATCGGTTGCAAAAGGGGTTGAAAATAAGATGTTCCGCTAGATAAATCAGGTCGCATCCTCGGGCCGACTTGACACCCTCAAAACGGAGTAGCAAAGGGTTTAGCTACTGTTTAGCTGTGTTTAGCCTACTCGCCCACCGGCACCGTACCGTGTCCAATGCGCGCCCGCTCGTGATAACAATCGTTGTCGCGCCCGTTAAATAGCTACCGAATCGTTCCGTACGGCCTTTGCTTCAACCGTTCGGCAGGGAAAATCCTTTTTTCCGGTCCCGATCTAAACAACCAACCCCGGGGAACGGTGCTCGAAAGCGGATTTTACGAGCACCGGATTCCACACCCGAATGCAAACGCATTTTACGGATCCGGCGGATCTTCACGCACGGTACATAGCGCCGCCGGTTGCGTGTGTGTGTGTTGCTGTTTTGCGCTTTAACACACTAGCCGCCGGTGTGGAAAATCCTATTCCACGCGAAGCAAAACCCTTTCTTTCGGGACGGGGAGTTTGAAGCTTTACGGCCGGGTCGCGAAGCCTTTCTGCCTTTCTGAAGGTGTGACACACACGCACACACGCTCGGCACGCACCCGAGGCAACACGGTTTGTTGACCGGGCAACGTGTCAATTGGAGTGAGAAAGTGCGAAAATCATCACACCAATCCGATATCCGATCGGTCACGGAAGCTTGGAGGGTTAGGGTTTTTTTTCCTCTTTTCATCTTCATCTTCCTGCTGGCACACACGAAAGGGGTGTGAAATTATGGCAAATATGTTGTATACCCTCAGCCAAGGTGGTATTATAGCGTGTGGCTACTCGTTCGGTTGTTTTTCAGCGACGTTTTTGATGACCGTGAGATGAGATGAATCGAAACGTTGTGAATCGTCTTCAATGATAAGTAGTAGTGGGAAAATAGCAAGCAATAAATAAGAAATCCGTACATTCGACATGTTTTTCTTTTGAAACTAGCTCAAGGATAGTGACGGGCAAATTAATGTTTTCATTCGAAGTTTCATGTAGCCTTTGGCGCGTAAATGATTATGACATTGATAACTTTGTTTCACTATCTTTAGAATAACCATCTCATGCTATTAATAGTTTGATATTATTATTATGATATTTACATTAATTCACTGTATAATGGTCGTACATTCTATATTACTACACTGGGGGAAAAATTGTATAGTGGAAAACAATTTTGACAATCCGAAATGAAATCGACACCCTAGTGTTATACGGATACGGATGTAAAACTACATTATTCGAGTATTGTTTTTATTTTTGGAGAGATTCTTAGTTATTACAACACGTAATGGTCTCTGCTAAAGAATACTCTTTGAATGAACATTTTATCAAGTGGAATTATGAAGTAATGGTCGGAGAGGTCACTCGTCTGCTTACGAATAAAACTTGGCATTTTGTATGCCTTATCAACAATATTACACCAATGCTATTGATAGCTTACGATTAAGGATAGCTCCAGAGTCCCTGACAGTGTCACAACGCTACAGAAGTGTCGCAGATATCATATTGGTAAAGTGTAACGGACTAAGTGCTCCATACAAGGACATAGACACGTACTTACCGACAGAAATTCATAGTTTCTTTTCGTTGGTACCAATCAGGAAAATAGTCAAACAGACATGCATCGAACAAGAAGGAACTTTACCTACGCCGTAAGAGTAGCTAAGGATAATAATAATTTTAATGATAGGTTTTATAAACTTTCTTTGTTGGAATTTTCAGAATATACGTTGCTATTAATCTTTTTTATTAATAATGGGCAACATTCAAAAAGTAGTTGATATTACTTTGGCTAACATTGACCTACTTCACTATTATATCTTTTAGTACGCTTTAGAAAAATCTATCCCAAAACTAATGAGAGTTACGCAGTAAGAAAAGATTACAAACACTTTAATCGTTCTGATGAGAAAAATAAACTTTAAGCAATGCGTTATTTATAGCACACGCTTTTTCCTCATCATTCGTACATAGTTTGTGTGTGCCCAAGTCATACTGAGCCCATTATTTTAAAATATTCTTCCATCCATTTATTCCGGCTTGCTTCATGTACCTTTGAAAGCAAAGCATCAACCAGCAAGAGCTTAAATCTCTACGTTGTTTCACAATGGTGTGTACCCGTTTGCGGCGAACGGTTTTTGGTGTTCCACGATGATGTTGGATTGACTGCCAAAAGGAAGCTGACTATCAACTCGCAAATGTCGACAGCTGCTCCCTTGATGAGCTCGGGCTGATGGCTGTTTGGTTTGTCTATTTGGCGCCTTTCCTTTCGCAACGTGCGCAAAATGAAACAGTCGATTTATCTTCGTTCGTGCGTCTTCTGCGCACAGCCTTTTGCTCCCAGTCCATCGACGAGCCGGGAAAAAGTAAAACGTTTGCCACGGTTTAATGAAGGAGGGTGGTTCATTTTAATAGATAATCGCAGAGGGCAGCTAATTAAGAAATCAGAAATAGATTAAATATGAACCTCGAAGCATCTTGCTCTGTTGGTTATAGATGTTGTGTGTTGGATGCGTTTCCTAATTTAGTTATTGTGAAGCTTTTCGAAGAAAGTATCGGTTTCTTCTCAACCATTCCCAAGTGCTAAACGAAACATTCTCAGCTGTAGAACTGGCGGCAGTGTCCCGTAAAGCCTCATCGTGTAATTTCTGATCCAGTTTCAAGTCATCTCAGGCATCTCCTCCTACAAAACCCTTCCATCTATTGTTGTTTAATTTTAAGGGAAGGCATGTTTGGATCGCCGACTCCTCCAGGCGCAGGCTATGGTTTGACCTGCATGGCGCTTATTGGCCGGGAGGTTCGGTCACACGTAAAGAGGTTTGATGACTGTGGGAATTTATGTTTTAGTCGACCAAAAGACGGTGTGGGCTTTTTTGCTGACGATACCATACCGAAACCGTTTCGGGGGAGGTGATTTTGACTCCCGTGTCATGGTTGAAACGGAGTCAAATGCTGTAGCCGAACAGTGTATCGAACGTGTTTGGCACCTTTCGAACGTTGGGCCCGCTTTTACATGAGCGGAAAATGTAAACAAATTCGAAGATTTTAGAGAGGCCAATCAAGGAAGAAAGGGCGTGCATGAATGGGACGGGAATCCTTGCGTAAGGTGCGTTTGATGGCGTGAGAATCTGTTTGATCGTGGCCAAAGCACCCGGGCCAATCATTGTTGAATGATGCTAATTATACACCGAAGGTGCGAGTGGGAAAACGTTTTCGTTGCTCTGGCTAATAACGGTATGAAAATGGACGTTGAAATTTTGAGCTTTAATATAGGTCGTTGAAGTATTTCTACTTGTAGAAAATATTGGTTTAACAAAGGTATCATAGAAAATTTATTAACCGTGAATAGAAAAAAGGTTATAAATTTTCACATAACTGTTTTTTTAAAATCTTACTGCCTTATGTTTGGAATTCAACTTACACCTTTTCATTTATTTGCTTATTTGATTTACAAGTTTTTGTAATTATTTGTTTCCGTCATGGATTAAATATAAGTAGAAGCCAGATTATCGGAAAATTTGAATTTCACTTTTCAGATGTATTGGAAGAGCAAACAACTTGCAAGAATTTTCTTGTTTATAGAGATGTTTTATTCTTATTTACTTCATTTTATTTCATGTATCTAGCTTATTCAACATCCTTTATTTGGCAAAACAATAATCTCTTGTTATATTATTTTACTTTGCTTTGGTGTATTACGATATAATTTAAACGAAACATCAAAAGCTCAATAGTTGTGACCATATTTTTACGAAAGATACTGAAATAAAACTGTGAAATGATTTTAACCACACTTAACTAACTTTTGGTAATGTGTTTATGGTAAATTTAATGTATCATACTGAACAATGATACCTTGGCAAGCAGAGGATTGAATTTGTATGGATGCAAGGTAGAACATATAAGCGATTTATAAAGAAACGATTTGCAACCGCCAAACCACCATGGCCGGGTTGATTTATTCCTAGAAAACCGTGCTGCTGCTCGCATTCCCGATCGCATTCCAATGCCATCGCTAACTGACAGTGATAAAAGTTAAAACGCTCCTTCTTTCAAGCATCCGTCCGTCAACGAGCAGCAGCGGTAAGATTGACATAACCCTACTGAGTTTTTGGCTGCGTTCGTGTCCATTTAGGACGCACACATCAATTTTTTTTTCTCCGTCCGTCCGTCCGGAACGTGTTGAAACGAGACGTTCGGGAGGGACATATATACATATGTGTGTATATTTGGGATCTCGAAAGAAAATAACAACATGCAGCACTAGCATGCCAGGGGCACGGTGGCAGTACGGGTTTTGATGGACGGGTATGGGACGAAGCGGGGACAGCTAAGATAGGAATATTTTTAATATTTTCAACACATCACCCATCAATTCGTGGTGGACGTGCGCGAGCCTTAATCACAATCTACCAGTGCGGTCAGCGCTTGAATAGCCCGACTCCACTTTGCGTGTGGAGTACACCCATCGCCCGCGATGGGGTGAAGTTTGTTTCCTCTTGGTGAGGGTTTTAGTTCGTTTCCTTTCCTTCTCTCTGTATCTATCACTAATCTATCTCCGAGCCAAGTCGACAAGGAGGGAGCTCGTGGTTGATTTTTGGAAGCGATTTCCGCAGAAGCTGCCGTTCGCTGTGCCAAGCGATCAAGATCAGGTTCTCGATCGGTTGCTGGATCGAATCCTGTCGCTGATGTGGGTATGACTACCGTGAAATGATTCATTCCATGGTCGCGGTGCCCGCATTGCCATTCCCGTACGTACGCTTCGTTACGGGTTTGATAATATTTGAACCGAATGATGCCCGTACCACCAGATCTCCTTGACAGTTGAAAAGATTCTTGACAAGAATTTAAATTTTTAATCAACCACCGTCTTTGATGGTGAGGTGGCTGGAAGCATCCAACAGCCCGGAAGGTACGAGTCGGTCGTGGCAAGTGCTTCAGCTCGGACGAAATGGTGCGGATTAATCAAATGGGTTGGCCAAATCATGTAAATGAGCGCGATTCCGCTGACTCAGAGGAAATCCGACGCAGCTGAGACGGATGGGCTGGGACGGTTTCCGTTGCGGTTTGGTGGTGATTTGAGCGACATGACATTTCTACATGGTTTCTGAAGCCTTCGCTTCTTCTCCGTCGGCTGAGATGTGGTGAACCGGTGCAAGAAGCCGCACAGGAAGTGAAGAGCCACAAAACAAATCCACAACTTCGGACCGAACAACAGTAGTTAGTTAGCTACCGGCTTAATGATGTTTTCATCGCACCGTTTCGGATTGTGGATCAGGTTCGGGCAGATAATGATAGCGACAGACCGACCGAGGTACGAAGCATCCCAAATGTGCATAATTTGCAATCCGACCGAACGCGGGCCAGCAGTGGAATAATCGCAGTTTACACGATCACCTTCTTGTCACAAATGTTTTCGAACGCTTCGCAGCCACTGCCATGTGCTGAGCGTGTTGTTTGTTTCGTAATGTAAGCTTACACCACCAGTGTGCCAACGAAACCACTCATTACGGCTGGAGGATGTAAGTATCGCATGGGTTATCATTTGTCGGTCGTTATAACTGTGTCGAAAAAAGAGCTTTCTTTGGCTTTCGGATGGCTGTTTTAAAGCTTATTTGAAAAACATGTTGTTTTCGAGTCAGTGTTATTAAAGGTGTCGAAAAAATTAAATTTTATTTACTTGATTTACTACTCGAAGAAGAAAATTCGATTTGATTATAAGTCTTGTTGTGAAGCAAGACATTCGTAGAATTTCTTATTGCATGTGTCAAAATGAAAAGTTTGGTTACCAAATTTAATATTCAGGGTTTTGTAACAATTAAGCCAAATAAAATTTATTGTTGAATCACAAAAATTTCAATTTTATATCATATTTTGTTTCAAATACAAATTAAAATTGTAAACTCTACACTAATAATGCATGTTTCTTCTAAAATATTGAAGACTTCGTCTTGTACAGTCACTTTGTGACCTTTTGCTTGATGACTGGAATATTTAATCGTTACATTTAGCGCAACCTGACCTGATTTTGATTTGATCAATGAATCTCCACTTACCCAGCCTGGGCACAGCAAATTCATTCATAAGCCGTTCAAACAACGGCAAAAAGGAAGCAAAATTAGCCACATCATCATGAACATCATCCTACTAGTGTGTTACTGGATGGACGGTGGGTCAATGCAAAATCTCGAATAAAAAACGTTTGTACATCACCAACGGCAACACTTTTTTTCTCTCTTTCTTTCTGTTAACTGATGCTTCCCATGGATTGGTTTTCTTGCCTGGCTGCGCTTTTTTTTGGTACGCCCCGCGCGGCAACATGATTGACATGCGTTAGGCACTAATCTTAATGCATATATTTAAATTTTAATTTTCACACCAACCACCAGCGCTAGATTCGATTTTTTTTTGTTTTGGTGTCTCGCATTTTAGGATGGTCGAAAATAGAAACCGATACGGGAAAGACACGGTGACGGCCCCATAAGCGGAGGGCAGAATGTGGGCATCCATGTGAATGTGTCAGTTGGACGATTTTTCCCAAACTCCCTCGGCGATTTGTCCGGTGATTCAATAATAGTTTTATTTCTCAACGCATTTTTCTTGCTTCGTCTCGTCTCGGTCCCAACATCGACAGACAACGCAACGGGATGACTTTGCACTCGATACACTGAAAGCAATCGAATCAAAGCCGATCGATCTTCCGAACGGTCCCAGCAGATTCCCTTAGCTTTAGGTTCGCTGGGTCTCTGATGTCTTTATCGAATGAATGCATCTCACCAAAAAGGTGCGCAAAGGATGCGTGAGACTGCAACGATCGGGGTGGTTGCCAAGGCGACGTCATGTCTACCCTGTTTGGTTACGTTGCCTCGTTAGATACGAATGGGGTGCATCGGTTCAGAGGTAGACAAATTGTCGCTGAGCTGGCTTTGTCTGTGCTGAGGTGAAATTCGAGGAAAATGAATTTGTACACAATCACCACACGAAACTGTTCAAAAAGCTTTACATCGTGTGTGTTCTTGAAAATGCTGTCTAAAATCCTTTACGCGTCTTTGATTTTTTACACCTGTTTGCTTAGGGATAAGATAAGATAAGGATCTCGTGGTTTTTATGGGAAATTGATTGGTTGCAGGTGAAACAAAATCTTCGAATGGACAATTTAAAATGCTTTAAGTTGATGATCGTTCTGTCCTTTATCATAAATGTTTAGATTGTATTATACATTTTCCAATCATACTCACATATACAAAACTCAAGGCATGTTGGCTACGCTAGTAATTGTTGATTATTCTTACGAATGGTTTTAATAATTATGAAACAAAATAATGTACTTTTACGAATAGTTTGTAAAATTTCAATGTCCATGAATTGCTTAAATCGCATCGAAATGCTTTTGTTTCTTAGAAAGAGAATTTAAACAATATTTCAGACCACGAGAATATATAATTGTTGATTTTCTTGAAAATTTTCTCGCAAAACGATTGGTGAACTATTTTGTTTTGGTAGTTTTAAAAATGTATCAACTTTATATTAAATATACCTACGAGAGGGTCAGTGGTAGGAATCACACTCGAAAATGAACCGATAAATTTATTGACCCTTGTCTCAATTTCAATGTTAGAAAAAAGTGTGGTGAGCTATTTCCAACGTATTCAACACTTGACTCAACTTGGGACAAATTTTTCAAAATTGATTAGCGTATCATTGTATATTTGGCCCATTCTTACAAGCTTCTAACGTTTAATTTGCTGAAGCAACGTCTAATTTAGTCTAAACTCTAATTTAGTAACGTCTGTCGTCTAATTTAATAAAATAGATTAAAATTTTTATTATCTTATTTTAAATGACGTTTTCCTTAAGTTTAACATATTATAGATTATAGGAGAATAAATGACAACAAATTACTAATGACCAACTTTTTTTTTGGCTCTTTTGTGTATCGAAAGGCAATGCAGAAGTTGTATGAATTCTGTCAAATAAAGCATGATCAAACGAAACGTCACGACATATTACATTCCTGCATGTGTGGTTCATTATTCAATTTGATACGCTTCTCATGCACAGTGATTGGTGGAGTCCTTGTATCTGTTTGTTTGTAATTTAAACATTCCATTGAATTCGTCAAACATGAACAGAGCTCCAATTCCAGCCGCTATGGGATGGTGAGAAATCATTCACACCATCTGGTTTCATAACATACGAGTTTAGAGCTGTTGATAGATCTGAATATTTCTGTACTCTCCATATTTGCGTGTTGCTAGACGCTGGAGCGTTAACAAAACAGTAGCAATGTAGCTAATACCATCACAACATTATCACAAGAAAACCGTTTAATAAGACNTTGTATCTGTTTGTTTGTAATTTAAACATTCCATTGAATTCGTCAAACATGAACAGAGCTCCAATTCCAGCCGCTATGGGATGGTGAGAAATCATTCACACCATCTGGTTTCATAACATACGAGTTTAGAGCTGTTGATAGATCTGAATATTTCTGTACTCTCCATATTTGCGTGTTGCTAGACGCTGGAGCGTTAACAAAACAGTAGCAATGTAGCTAATACCATCACAACATTATCACAAGAAAACCGTTTAATAAGACACAATTTGTATAACTTGACAGATATGGGTTATAGGCAGTATCGGCGCTGATTTCGCACAACAGGAATAGCACCAAATCGTATCATTACCGTTTCGCAGTAGCAAAACCTGGTTCTTTGGGTAAGTTTTATTAATAAGTCTTAAGCTTTATTAGGCTTTAAAATAAGTCTATAAAGTCTATAAACTTGGCCACAATCGGTTGTAATGCCAAGAAGATTGATGAACCTAATGAAATTGACCTGATAGCGTTTGGAAGGTAAATTTGAGTGCGGCATGAATTTTTGCATTAGTTCCTAATGAGTAACTAGTTGAAGAATTATATAACTTTTAACTTACATAAAACTTACTTTGAATAAAATTACAGGGATCTTTACATTATATTACCACACCGTTTTTTATTTATTACATGTGGGCTATAATATAGAATTGGTATTAACACTCATTACAACCAATATTCAATGTTGTCATAAATTGTCTTAACATTATTAATACATGGTCGTTGTCGTGTGCAATGCTTGGAATAGCCCATCCTTTTTGCACTTTGCAGTTTTTTCTTCTACAGTTGATTCAGTACATTTTTAACAATAAAGGCGAAACGGTGTAAAGCTTCAGAATGAAAATGACCGTACGGCCTTTTAACTTTTATGAACATTGGACGCGTTTGAATCGTTAATTTGATCCATTTTGGTTGTCGTTGACGGGTAAACGAGGTGAGCAAATGGTTGGCTCATTTTCACCATACGTTCACATTAATTGGCACCAGTGAGGTTAAAAATTAATCGAAACAGTAACCGAAAGGAGGAGAGTGTACGATGGTACATTTTAAAATCTGTATAAATAATACTTGACAGAATGTCCACAAAATGTAGTTGAAGAGATTGAGATTGCTCTGCTCATGACTTAATGAAAATATGTAGAATCTTAACGAAGAAAGATTTAAATTTCTCTCTCTCTCTCTCTGGCTTTAACGACCTACTCGGTCATGCCGGCCATCAAATGGCTTACTAGACTATTAGATACCACGTAGTTGCATAGTCAGTGCTCACTACGGGGGAACGGTCCGAATGGGATTTGAACCCGGTCCGGTCGTGTTAGGAACTAGCGCCGTTGCCAAATACTCCACCGGGCCGCTCTTTTAAAGTTATACAAGTTAATTTTAGATCCAGGATGGTCTCTCGAGCATTCTTGTGATCTTAGTGGTTAGTCTTCATCCGAAGCTAAGCAAACTCTTCATTCTGCAAATGCACGATAAATTAACGTTCAATGAAAACGTCATCGGTTTACAGTATACGTATTTATAAGATGTTTCATTTATTTTCTTTGGTCTTGAATTAGCCCGGATTTATTAGCACACCGCCTTTGATCTGCCGAACGACTTTCTGGCTTGTAATACACCAACGCTAGAAAGAACCAATGATGCTCGTTACTGGTTGTAAAGCGATCTTGTTTGATGAAAACAAACTCATAAACTGTAGTTTACGATTTTGCCATTCACCTTAAACATATCCAGCTTCAAAGAACATTTGTTTATGTATGAATGGTATAAATAGTTGTAAACCAGACATTTAGCTTAATCTTTAACGACCATGGCTGGTGAGAATGTTGAATTCGCTTCTATTCCATATTGAATAACAAATAATCGCTTAAACTGTTAAATATTCTTGCCATTATCAATACACATATGCATCAAAAACAGTTGAAAAGGAAAATTAACATATGCTACAAGTTTTTTTTTGCTTTTAATGATAAATCGCTCAGCTCGTGCAGTTTCAAATTGCAGCTTAAGGTTTATCAATTTTTAAGCCCACATTCTCATCCACCGATTACACACTATAACCGGATTAGCATGCTGGATGGCATTATGAATTTGCGGAACGTGCCCCCTATTACATCTGTGGTAATGGGGTCCATCCAGCATGATGTTTTCTAAGCTGAATTTATGAAATGAAGAAACAAATGGTCTCAAACATCCCTTTGCCTTCGTGTGTGGGAACAGTGGATAAGCTTGTGTGGTGGTGGTCCTATTTGTCCATATTCCCATAAAAATCACTGCTCCAGAAGAAGTAACCATAAAACAATTCCCAACGATATGACTAATGAAGGGTAGCGCAGAACGAATTCTTCGGTATAAGCCGTGGCCGTCGCTTTTATTATCTCGCTTAACGAGAGGGTGGTGTAATTTCTCATCACATTGTTGTCCCCTTTGGATGACACGTTTCTAACTTCGTTCCTTTTTTTTATTCATCTCAGTTCACCCCTCGACCTTAAACGCGGTCAGGTTGGGTTCGATTGGTTCGCTGTGCTGAGATTGCGCAAAAAGGCAGGTTCCTGTCATGTGCATGGGATGTCCCGACCGGGTTTCGGAAGAAGCATAAGGGTGGCAAACAAAGGGAAAGCCAAATCTTCCGTAGATAATAGAATTATGATAACTTTTATGATAATCACTTTAACAGGATCATCATAAAGGCGAGCGGGACACTGTTTGCATTGCGCTGTCAGTTTTGTGGTCTGGATCTCTGGCCAACGGCCACCGTTTGCGGAGGAAGTGCGCTCGCCACGAAGGGAGTGTCTAAATGTTGGTTGAAGAAAAAGATAGAAAAGGGCGCCGATTCCACCCACCGGCGATTATGATGGTCCATTTTTATATGGTGACGCATGTGGCCACCGTCAGGCCCGTCGAGCTCCGAGCTCGGAGGATGGAAAAGTAAGCGACAAATTTGTTTCCAATTATCCGAGTTGGTGGTCCGACGGAACCCTGACACAAAAGGGGTTTGGGTTGGTGATTTGTTGCAAGTGAAACTTTTTCTAACTGTTATCTCTTTTATGGGTGAGGTTATGTTGTGGTTGTCTTTTTATTTAAAAAAAACATGCTGAAAGTAAATATGAACCTTTTTTTTGGCTATTGACGCTGGTTTGGGTGAGTTCTTGGAGATAACAATTTGGATGACTATTAGATATCCTCATTAGCAGGGGAGGAATTTGTTTTTATGCAATTGAACCATTACAAGTTCCAAGAAACAATTGTTTTAATGTGTTTTACAGATGCTTCCAAACTTTCTCAACATTGTTCCACAGCAAAGAAGCTTTAATTGAAAGCGAGCGGTAAGTTTCAACTCTCGTCCGGCGCTGTGCGGGAGCAGCAGAGGGTTTCGGAACGATATTTTGACAGTTGGAAATATTAATGCCATTAGTTAGGCCGGAGCCGGAGTCGTAACGAGTCGGCAGATCGGCCACCATCGTGCTGCCATGTTGATTCGTACAAAACTAGACTAGTTTGATCGCCTATTACGCAGATGCGCATGGACGATACCTGATTAAGGGCACCCAAGCAGGCAAGAATAAATATTCGGCCATTTGTGATCGTTATTGAATTACGACCCTTTTCTACTTATTTTTTTTATTTGCTTCATATATCCCACAGTAATGAAACCGTGAGGAACTCGGGAGAAGCAAAAAAAAAAAACACACTCGAATGAACGCATGCAATGCGAGCTTAATGTGAGCCAATTAATTAAATTTCCAAGCTTTGTGGCTTCTGGCCTAGTTGACGAAGCCCGGTTTTAGGCTGTTGAGAACTTCAACGGTGGCTTTGCGTTAACTGGGGGCTGCGTTTTTTCTTCTTTCTTCTACGCCCGATGCTAGAGCTGCTGAAGTAAGGAAACAAATTCCCGCCATAATACCACCAACGGTGTGTATGTGTGTGTGTGTGGATTCCGCTTCGGCATTGCCGAACGGACGCATAAAGTGGCTCAATTTGCCACGGACATTTGTCTAGTCGCGGGGTCTCATCCATCGTGCTCGTGGCGTGTCGGGAGCAGATTTGGACACGGGATAAACCGATAAACCGATGCAGCGAACTTCAGCAAGGCCTGTTCTGTCATGAGAAACCTGGCAAGCGCTCAAGTGCTGCTCCCCGGTGAACAGTTTTACGATTTTGGAATAATAAATTCTCCCATGGTAAGCACATACGCGAGCGCAGAGCATCATAAATTTGGGATTCACATTTGCATTTTATGCCACCACCAGCATGTGTATGAGTGTGTGTATGGGGGTGTCCATATGCGTGATGGTGGCGACAGGATGGTTGTCCTTGCGAGATTGCCCATTTGCCGCCCTTAAAAATCATTCAAGGAGGATACCGTGCACCGTGTAGTCGGAAGGAACCGGGGACATTTTATGGCCTACCGAACCGGACCGAACCGAACCGATACCACTGTGGGTCTAATGTCTAATTTTAATTAGAATGGTAGCTAAACAAATAAAATCATTAATACATTTATGGCGCCGTTCTGCTCGGGACGCTGTAAGTTGAGAGACCCTTTTTCCAAGGATCTTGATTTCAGCCAGGGATACCTTTTTGGTGGGATAGCATCGGACACCATCGGACGCCAAATGGCCATTTAGCCAAACTTCAGCTGCATTGGAGGGGCTCGCTTTAGACTCATTTGGCTGGCTGGAACCAATTGGGTGAATTTTGGGTGATTGATCTTGTGGAAATGGGTTCAATTCAATCGTGACCCAGTTTTTCGGAATAGTTTTTTTACGATGCCAAAGGGTTAGTTGTAAATGTGTAGTAAAGAAATAATTAAAACTAGGACATTCGATCGTTTACCGTGGAGAATTAGTTCCTTTGTGTATTGCAACCGCGGCTTTTATGTCAGAGCAGCTGATATAATAGTTTATTTATGGGACCATTGTTAAGTAAAGAAAACAGCAATGGTTATTCAAAACTGGTGTTCAACTGTTGTTGACAGGTGGACTTTGTAGGTCAATAGGATGAAATTGGAATAATTATGAGGGTGTATTTCATTAAAGTATCAAGCTCAAGTATCAAGCTGCTCCACTTTATTCACCGGATCGTCACAGTTATGTGAGTGACTGAGTGGAACATGTCAGTTACCAATTAAATGATAGTGTTAAGCAACTATTTTCTTAAATTACAAGCTAGTAAGCCGGATCCAGATGGACAATGAAAAGATAATCTGCATCTCTATTAAATATTGCCGTATGAAATATGTTTTTAATTTATTTACAAAACAACTCTCTCTTTCTCTCTCTTTCTCTCTCTCTCTCTCTCTCTCTCTCGCTCACAAACACACACTCTCTTTCTCTTCATTCGTGTGCACTGAGAAATTTGAAATCCAACGCTAACAAACAAGCTATAATCACAACGGGCTCGTTGGTCTAGGGGTATGATTTTCGCTTAGGGTGCGAGAGGTCCCGGGTTCAAATCCCGGACGAGCCCACATTAAGTCAAAGTCTTTTTGCATAATTTTTTTTTTCAACACACAGATTATATTGATAATTGTATAATAAAAAAATAAATAAAATAAAATACAAACGTTCTATTTTATTCTATAAATAAAATCATACGAAACATTACGCCAAAAATACAGTCTCATTGCAAATAAGTGCAGAAAGCTTAGGCTTAAATGTGCTCTGGCCGCGTTTAATGTTTTCAAACGAAACTTCCCATCCTACCTCAGGTGTGTGCGTGTATGTGTGTAACAAAAGCTTAAATGTTCGATCTCGGGCACAGTTTCTCAACTCCCATCAACAGCTTAGAAGGCACTGTTTCTCATAATTGTTAACACTTTCACAGAGCAGTTTGTTACTCCGGGTATCGGGCCGTTGATTGCCGGCTACGGTATAGGAGTCCATCCTGTACGGCACCAAACGGAACGGTGCTCCGTCGCACCGAACACTGTTAGAAAAACGAGTAATGTGTAGTGCAAGTGTGTGAAGAGGAGGACGCTGAGGAGGGGGGGGGGGGAGAGTTGGAGGATTTTTTGGCAGCCCTTCCGATAAATAGCGGAGACACAAAACTTTACACCTTCTCATCGAAAGCCACCACTAGCACACTATCGTCACGCCAACACATACTTATGCTAAACCCGCACACCAACCGTTCGTCGGCGGTTCGCTGTCGGTGTCAGTGGAAATCGGTGGCAAAACGTCGGTCGGACGGGCGTTTGCTATCTGGATCTAATTTTGAGAAATCTTCCCTGCTCATGACCACTCGGTCATTCTTCGCCTTTTCGGGGCTTCTCGGCTGGGGCGAAGAAGTTTCGTTCGTTTGGATTGTTTTGCGAAACTTTTCCATGCCACACACGGCACGGCAACGGCAGGACCAGAACCTTTGGTCTATCTTGCCAGAAGATGGTGAAGTATACCAAACAATTCTTAGCCACCGGGCTTTTATACGTGTGTGTGTGTATGTGTGTGTAAGTATCTGTCGGAAATGGTGTGGTATTCCTGGGTTAGCCAGAAACACAAAGTGCCAGAAGTCGCCCGAACCGAGCTCCGAGGGATAGTCGTCCATTTTGGCAACGGATAGTCACCCTTGGTGCTTTTCCGGTTCGATGTTTTCATCGTTGGGCACATTTTATGGTGCCGAAAAGTTTACCGTGGAAAGCCAATCTGCCCGTTCCAGTTCACTGCGAACGGTGCACAAACCCGGAGGATATTCGCCTGGTCCGAAGGTGGTCCGTTCTTGTTTCCGGACGGCTTCCAAACTTCAGCACCGCTGGACCGCTCCGTGCTGATGTCGCTTTGAGGTTACACCACGTGCTCGTGCTCGAGTTTTCCGGTTATAAAAGTCAAAAGATAAATTATACAGATTAGTGAAGATTAACAACCGGGAAATTCGTAAGTCAGCGTCAAAGGAACCGATGAAGGATTTTCGCCCTTCGTTTCGCTTTCGGTCGCCCTGGATGTGCTCCTCGACTGACTGAAGGATATTTCAAGCACACTTCTACAAGACAGGTCTCGAGTCGGGCCAACAAAAAGGACCAAGTGGAAAGGACAGTTGCTTCGCCGAATTGCCAGAAGAAGATTGCTATCTAAATGTTTTCGTTTTGACAATTTTCTCCTCTTCGGGGCGAAGATTTCTCATTCAACACTCGTGAAAGACGGCAAATTAAGATGAAGCACAATGGTAGACACGGTAGAATTCTTGTTTTTTGCTTAGTTTTCGGGCCGGATGCAAGTGGTAGCTGTGCCCAATCAGAGCATTGAAGCTGTGTTTGTGTGGCGTTACTGGAGCATTGCTGGAACACGCAAAGATCCATCCACGGGAGACCTGTCCGTTTCGGGAGTTTGGGTCTTACGTACGAAATGTTGCATATTACTTAAGATGAATGAGTAATTAAAGTATGAAAGCACAAAACCGCACGCTCCGGTGACGAATCGAAGCGTTAAGAAATGGCACGACCATAATAAACCCATCGAGCCGTTGTTGATGCTTGGCAACGTGAGCCAACATGAGTTATGAATCTTCCCGCATGGGTTAATTCTCCGTGGAGTGGATGTTTAATTTAACTCTTCCAGCGGAGCTGTGGTTCATTCCGACAAGAATTAACGTACGGGCTGTAGTGAGGTAGTATATTTAACTCAAGCTGAAAAATACTTTTTCGAAATAAAAGCAGCCATGTTTATGGGACATGAGATGGGATGGGAAGCGAATTGAAGTACGTCATCTCACTGGCTCATTTCATACGGTTACCCCATTACTTACTACACTCGACATCGCTGGAATGTTCTGTTTGGTGGTAAAAATTTCTCTAACCTCCTGCCTTTACACGGGTAGCAAGATTTATCTTCCAAATTGAGAAGCAAAACAAAACCAAAAGGAAAGCATTCGTGTTTAAGGCTCGAAGAAATGAATCAAACGACTCACATTTGCCACCCGGTGGGGTGTCTCACTCGGCACCCTTGCGTACCCCTTTTCCCACCATCTTTTACTTCCATTCCGTATACAATCGGACCGACCGATGGGTAAGAAATTCAACCTGAACCCGCGAAAGATACGTGCATGAATTATAATTTAATAATCATAATCGAGCCGTAATACGATATTCCGGGCAGGACAGAAATAAAGGCCTCACATGCGTTGTCGCACCCAAGCGAGCGAGCGAGCGAGCGCCCGCGAAGGTGCCAAAAATAGTGCGAGAATATAACTTAACTGCAGTTGTCACTCGGTTGGAAGTTGACCCGATGGTCAGCAAATTTAGTGCACAGCACAGCAAACAACGTCGGTTAAAGGTAGGGCAGAAAATTTCAGTGATGTGTTAAGTATTTTTGGGAAAAATAAAATAGCACAAATAGGGAATCCTATACACACAACATTTAAAGTTAAATATTTTATCCATCTGCCTGTTTGCAACACTTTTCTCTCTTTCATTCGTATAGATTTTGTGAGCCCTCTACCGAACACAAAAACCCCCATGGTCTCGAATCGTGACAAAAACGGAAGACATATTTTACCCGAACGAATAGCCCCAAATTATGAAAATTGTTATAAAATATGACATTAAAATAAAATATCAACACTACGCGGCGAGCGCACGGGCTGCTCGAAGAGGAATGCACGCAACATGCAAATCGTGTTGGACCGGGAAGCTGGCAGAGGTTTAACGGAATGAAAATTGGAATTGGTCGGATAAGAAAAAAAACACTTCGGGGTGGGCAAACACTCCCGTTGTCCNCCATGGTCTCGAATCGTGACAAAAACGGAAGACATATTTTACCCGAACGAATAGCCCCAAATTATGAAAATTGTTATAAAATATGACATTAAAATAAAATATCAACACTACGCGGCGAGCGCACGGGCTGCTCGAAGAGGAATGCACGCAACATGCAAATCGTGTTGGACCGGGAAGCTGGCAGAGGTTTAACGGAATGAAAATTGGAATTGGTCGGATAAGAAAAAAAACACTTCGGGGTGGGCAAACACTCCCGTTGTCCCAAGGGGCTGGAAGGATCGTTACCTTTTGGGGACGACCGTTTTGGGTCGATCGGTTTATGAATTCTTGATCATTCTCCAGAAATCGTTGAGATCATTTTCTGTTTGGATATTTTAATCCATTCATAAATAATAACGCACGCCCAACCGGTTCCTCGGGGGTCCGATCCATTCATGAAAATTGTCCCTCAAAAAGAAACGAAAACAAAATCGTCGCACATAAGGTAAGCAGGCATAAGCATCACGATGGTGGTGGCAGAACCAAACAGCAGAAATGGTCAGCTTTTGGAGTCGCTGAACGGTTCGAAAAATGACTAAATTTCTTCGCTACGGTGCGAAACATTCCCGCCGTTAAGCGGGCATCGGGACAAAACGATTAGATTCACACTTCGACAAATGGGAATCACGGGATGGGCGAACGGCTGAAATGCCGGCGTGATGCTTCGCGCGCCCCAATCGCCCATTGATGAACCATAACTGGAAGCTTACGTTTTGGTGAATGAATGAATCTCCGGTCCGACGGTTTGCAACGAGGCACAACCGATTTGACCGATGTGGTGGGCCAGATACTTTCTACGGCGAGGAAGAAAAAAAAAACGCGTTAGACAAGATCCCCATTGACTGGAACCGCAATTCCAATGATAATGAGTGAAGATGGGGGTTTACAATCTCTATTAAGGCACTCCCTAGAAATATTTAAAACGCTTGAAATGCTTTCGTGCGTGAGTTTTGCGACACATGCTGTGCGATAGCGTGGACGGTGGGTGTCATTTTAATAAACCAGCAGGGAAACGCAGTGACCAATATTATGATCGACATCGTGCAGTTTGATTTTGTAAATACATTTATGTTACGGTCAATCATGCATGGAAATATTTTGGTAATATTTGAAATGTTTTATATAAATTCGATGATGACAATTTGAAATTCCTTGTTTTGTTATCATTTATCATAAATTTATTTATAGTTGCTGAAAAGTAAACCTATATCTAAATTGATATTTCTATGAAGTTAAGTAGGTATTATTTGGTCTTCTGTTCATTTAAATATCTTATAATTTAATTAAGTTTTTCTTTTCAAATATCTCGCATAGTTATTAAGTTAATTAAAATTATATTTACTTACGTATGTTTTAAATTTATCAATCACACTACAACATTGTTTAAATAATAATAATATTGACATTTATAACGCCTCTCACAAAGTGACTTGAGCTTCTGCTTCCTTCAACAAGCTTCGGCGCGTCTATTTAATCGCTTTGCTAACCAGCCGGCCAGAAACATCAAATTAATATCAACGATTTCCCGCGACAGCACCACTCGACTCGAAATATTACCAAATTGATTCCGATTAGCCGGTGCCGCACTACTTCATCAGCTAATTGACTATCAAATGATATCTTCCCCTTTCGCTTCCCTTGCCTTTAGCTCCTTCACCACCGTGCAGCTCCAAAGGATCAGGGTCTCTGGAACATTCTGTCTGCCCATCATCAAGGAAGCATCCGTGCCGGTAGTGTCTCGGGAGAGCATTCAATAAACAAACGAGCAATTATGTAAAGTTTATCGCTGATAGAGCACTGGCACGCTATTCCCTAGTTATGCAGGCCCGAAACCGTCATCAGCTCGGCACGCGGGGCATTGGTTTTGCGGACCGCACCGGAGCCGGAAACTGTTACCACAAAAACCGTACCGCGTCCATCGCCAGTAATCGCAAGGGGAAGATAATTTTCAAATTAGTCAAAATTTAAAAGCAGACACAAGCGTACATTGCACGTGGAGCTGCCAGCGCTGAAGGCAAACTATCGACAAAAACCAGGAAGCGGATGCACAGAAGTACATGTTTACTAGACAAATGGCTTTTTTATCTGGAGCGATACGTTCTGCTGGGTCTGGTTTAGGCGAACTGTTTCTGAAAAAAAGAGATCGTTTGATTAATTGGAAACGGGCAAGCAGGAGCTATTTTTAATTGTAGCAACACAGCCCAGGTCTTGTGCGATATCGTTACTATCAGCCGAAACACATCACAACCTTCTTTTACCACGCATCGGACATTGAAGAGGCAACTTCCGTTCGGTGGCTTAGATAGTCGTCTACTCGCAATTGTCGAATGTCACTCTACATCTCTCCAACTGCATCAGTGTAAAAGTAAAAATTCTCAACAAGTTGACTCAAGGGTGCTACAAGCAACGCACGTTCTGCCAATGTTAAGACATAACAGACGGAAGGCATTGGTACCTTTCTTTCTTTGCCTTGATTGTGTTTCAAACCGCTTGCCGCCGCTTTCAAAGGCATATCAATGCGTTGGGAGTCACCGTGGAATTGTGTAGAACCAGATGAACTGAACCACTTTTAGACCCGGTATTGATTTCGCTCCGTTCCGAGCCGTGTTCACATCTCCACGGTGGATTACGTTGGAGCTCATAAATAATGCTTTGAATTATTAGCACCGTTTTACACCCGTTTCAAACCGCTCAATGCGATCGCCAGTCCATGGAATATTCGACTTCGGTCGCCGTATGATGTGCACCTGAACCGGTTAAGCGAGGGTGTATGATAAGCTTGATAAAAATCGAATTTATTGCTTATAATTTGTAAAGTACCACAAAAATCCTGCATAAGGAGACGTTGAAGAGGAAGATTTTTGATATCTGCAAGATACAGTATTGTGCATTTCTAGCTATGTAATCTGGCTATGGAAACTTATTACAATGAAAGATCGTGTCCTACACATTGAACTTGTTTATCTTTTTCAGTTGCATCATTTAACTATTGAGAGTTGACATTGAGGCTATGGCATCTTTCTTTTACCCATAACTGAATAATGTGTCATGTACGCTGTGGAAGAATAGCAAGCAGATAGGAACAATAACATAAAAAAATTGGGATCAACACAAAATGTTTTCGGTACGTAGAAATATGTATCAACTTGGACTCATCTTTGCACTTAGGAAGAAATTACAACAGTGATTTGTTTCTAAAATATTTGCAAATAACTAGCCGATGAGCTGTCAAGAAATTTTACGAACGTTTTTTTTTCATAAATTGTAAATCACAGTTGCATAAAATTAATTCTTCGATCAGACTCTGGTCGGAACAACAATCCCAAATAGGTCCATTTGACTATCGCTTTGTGTGCCTGATCATCATACAAATCAGTTACTTTGTCTTAATTCCATCTTGATATGGAAATGATATAGTTAAAAATGTGATTATTTCAACTTATTATTTCAAAATTATACGTTGAAACAAATTTGTGGCAATTTATATCATAATTTCGGTTATTAGTATTGATTTTAATTATAAGAATAACGGAATATGGGGCGGCCCGGTGGCACATTTGGCAACGGCGCCAGTTCCTAACACGACCGGACCGGGTTCATATCCCATTCGGACCGTCCCCTCGTAGCACGGTCTGACTATCCTGCTACGTGGTAAAATTAGTCTAATACGGCCTGGTCCGTAAAAAAGTAAAAGTAAAAGGTAAGTAAAAAAAATAAATAAACAACGGAATATCTTGTGATATCTGTCAACCATATAAATAAAACATATGACTCTATGGACTTTTTAAATGGGTTCGATACTAAATTCTTGGACATGGGATGCTTATGCTTATTTATTTATTCGTAGCCTTTACATAGCCCAAATCAGCCTCTTGTTTCATGAATATCGACGTCATCCAGTAGAACAAAGTCTTGTATTTGCATTAAGAAACTCCATTTAGTATGGCTATTTGATCCAACTGTTCATATAGCTTTTATGTTTATTGAAGACATATTTATGTGTTTGAACATTGCGTTTACTTTACTTATCCCCAACGTTTGTAAAAGTTTGATATAAAACTATCCTCAAATGTAGCAGGCAGAATATGTCTATCACCATAGTTGTCTCCTTTGTCGGTTTTGCTGTCTTGAGTTCCTGCGTTGCTGTCTTCAGGTTGTGGCTGTGCCAATGCTTGACAAATGGAAAGAATCGCCAACCAGGCGAATAGAACGAATACGAGCTTCATTTTTCAGATACGAAGCGATGGTTTATTTAATGCAAAGAAATGAATTAACTCACTTCGGTGTGTACATGTTTTATACCGTTTTCTTTCCATCTTTACATCGAAACACATGTGCGAAATAAAGCTGTTTTTAGCTCTGTTAACCATACAAAGCAAACAAATCGTTCAGCTCGATGCTGATGCTGGAGTCGCAACTATGCATACTTACCACAGTCATTGAAGTTCTGATAAACAGTCTAATTCTACATGTTTTAATTGAAAACGATGTACAATTGTCATTCAGATGTAACACTAAACAAAATTATTTCACATTGGGACTGATAACAGTTTTTAATGTCATACAATGTGTCGTAAATTAATTAACATTGTGCATGTGTTCTGTTCATCCCAATCGTTTCAACAGCGCTTTGATAATATCGGTAATATTGATCGGATAAGGCTGAATCAATCTACCGCTTTGGATGGCTGCCTGTTCAGGATTATTTTGGCTGTCATCTTGAGTTCCTGCGTTGTTGTCTTCAGGTTGTGGCTGTGCCAGCGCTTGACAAATGGAAATAATCACCAAACAGGCGAATAAAACGAACACGTACTTCATTCTTGAGTTTCGAAGAATTGGACTGATTCTACAAAATGAATTAACTCACTCCAGGGCATGAGAGTTTTATACAGTTTCGTTCTTATCCTAACTTCAAAAAACAAGTGCGAAGTTGTTTGTATCTCTGTTGACCATACAAAGCAAACAGATCGTTCAACTCGATGCTGATAATGAAGTCGCAACTATGCATATATATCGCAGTCTAATTCTACACGTACCAATGGAAAGCAAAAAACAATTGTTATTCCGATGGTAACAGTTTCAAAAATTTGATTTCAAAATACAATGTGAATGAGAGTCGTAACAGGACTGGTGAAACAATTTTATATGTCAGTGCGGCAGTGTTTCAAAAAAGAATTACCACTATGCGTGTGTTCTACTTATCTCCATCGTTTTGTAAAATATCGCAACCAGTTGAAATTACATTGAATTTTAGTGCAATGTTGATTTTTTTAAACGGCTGTTTACCTACATTTGTTAAGAACGCCCAGGTCGTTTTAGACATACCTGGAAGTCAAACAGATCGATCAAACAGTTGCAGACGTTGGAGCCTCCAACATGTTTATCTACCGCAACCAACTGTACACATAAAGCAGACTTATTTTAGATTATGCCAAATATTGTTTAGCTATTCCATCCTGTGCTTAAAATCATGTTAAAGTTAATGAAGTTTTGCACTAAAAAATTCACTGAGTTGCTTATGTGTGCATATGTTGTTGTTGTTTAATGTTTAAAGAGGTTTTGGACCACAGGGGTCACTTTTTGTCATACAAAGTGATTTTTGTCATACAATTCTCAAATATTAAAATCGATTCTTGAAACTAATGACGAGTAGGAACTGCATGACTGAATAAAAATTTTTTTTTATTTGCAATGTGGAATAAATGTACAAACAAAATTACACTTTGCCTTCTTTTTGCTTATTATCCTCTTTTGGGGAATTGTGCACGCCAACTATAATCTTCGTTTTCAGTAGGCAGAATCTGTCTGCCACTTGGTTTGGCTCCCGGTTCGCTATTGTTTTGGGTGTCATCTTGAGTGTCTCCGGTGCTCTCTTCAGGTCGCGGCTGGGGTAACGCTTGACAAATGGAAAGAATCGCCAACATGGCAAATAGAACGAAGAGGATCTTCATACTGGTTGTGCAATGATGAAGTAAACGCGACAGGAATTGTGCCTTTTATTTCTTGGCAAGCATCTTTTATACGATTTCGTTCCAATTCTGTTTTGAAAAGACAATTGAGGAAAGAAAACCTGTTTGTTGGTCCATTGCCTATGTAAATCAAACAAATTGGTAAATCAAACATACCTATACAAAACAAGCAACTTATCGATGTGTTGCTGCTTATTTGTACTTAAACGTATACACATTCAAAGGACCTGTTTATGGTATTGGTATCGATTTTAACATAAATATAATTAAAAAGTTTTATTACCTTAACCCAAAAGGAATTGCATCACAGTGAGCATATTTGAACAGAAAACAATTTTGGTATTGTGAACGCATAAAAAAGAACATTTAAAATATATTTTGTCAGCGCATTATCGATTGCATCACAGCTTTCTGATCGAAAAAAAAACATTTGGAAATTTGGAATTTACAATTTTGTTTAATACCACTCAACTCTTGTCCACATTGAAGTTGCCCATCTTAAAAGTAGAGTATTTAATCGTCCACTTTCTTTCGCCTCTTGGCCTGTGTTGTTCGGTGTGTCCATGCTAGATTTGTCCTCATTTCCGGTGACGGTTGTATCGTGAGACTCCGGTTGAGGCAAAGCCTGGCAGATACACACTACCGCTAACAACGCGAAGAAAATGGCCACGAACTTCATGACGAATGTGGAAAGACTGTTCAAGCGTGATTGAGATGATGGTTCTTATCACACGAAATCACTTTGCTTGTGGTAACCATGAAACACACATGTGTGAGGTGAAAACAAACAGCATGCAAGTAAGTATTTGTTTCATCGACTTTACTGGAAACGAAAATAAGGAAGCGTCCCATTTCGGAATTGTTTCGTTACTTTAAACCAGACATGTTAAATAAACCAGTGGTGTCAAACATGACATTTTTCATTATCTTGTTCATGTTTCTTTATGAAGCTGTTTAAATTGATGGGATTTACTTGTTTGATAATAGAAGTCATTTTTTTAATTTTCATGCTTTTTTAAATTTTATTTTACAAAACGATTTCATTTTGATAGTAGTTTTATTTATGACATCACAATTTTCAACACAGATTTAACCGTTTAACCGATTCGAATTGATTAGTGCCTTTACATGTGTTTGCCTTCCGGAGAGTTATGTTTCCTGCTCTTGCTACGAGCAAATAATAATAATAACTTGTTTGTTGATTATGATACTGTGATAATATTTTTTATATAATAAACAAAAATATTGTTAAAATTTTATTTTATGCAAATTTTTTACATATTGCTTATCTGAACTCAAAACAACTTGTTGGTTGTGATTGCATCGTAACTGATTTATAATCTATTATGATAGCTTTTCTCTAAATCGTCCATCGCATCATGGCTCCTCAATCGAAAAGAAAAAACAGCCTTTTGGCAATGATAATTTTATTTTATTTTATTTTTTTTTTTATTTATGTTAGAACGGCCTGTGGCCGTATTAGACTAAATTTACCACATAGCAGGCTAGTCAGACCGTGCTACGGGGGGACGGTCCGAATGGGATTTGAACCCGGTCCGGTCGTGTTAAGAACCTAGCGCCGTTGTCAAATACACCACCGGGCCACCCCATAATTTTATTTAAAACCAAATGTTTTTCCACAGCGTCGTTGCCCATTTGATAAGTTGCGCAATAAATCTTCCACTTTGTTTTGCTTCCTGATCAGTGTTGTCCGGTGTATCCGTGATAGGTTTGTCCTCATTTCCGGTGACGGTTGCATCTTGAGACTCCGGTTGAGGCAAAGCCTGGCAGATACACACTACCGCTAACAACGCAAAGAAAATGGCCACGAACTTCATGATGAATGTGGAAAGACTGTTCATGCGTGATTGAAATGAAAGTTCTTATCTGACGAAATCATTCCGCTTGTGCTAACCTTGAAGCACACGTGTGTCAGGTTAAAACTAACAGCAAGCAAGTAAATATTGTTTGCTCGACTTTGCTGGAAAATAAGGAAGCATCGCATTTCGGAATTGTTTCGTTGCTTTAAACCAGACATGTCAAATAAACCAGTGGTGTCAAACATGACACCTAGAAGTAGTAGTAATAGTAGTAGAAGTAGTAGTAGTAGTAGTAGTAGTAGTAGTAGTAGTAGTAGTAGTAGTAGTAGTAGTAGTAGTAGTAGTAGTAGTAGTAGTAGTAGTAGTAGTAGTAGTAATAGTAGTAGTAGTAGTAGTAGTAGTAATAGTCGTTTTATTTTGGATTCAGATTGTAGTGATGTTGTTACACTATTTACTTTTTAATAATGGGTTCATTGTTCATTAGCTGTTGCTGAGATTTTTCATTGAAACATTTTGATTAATTTGTAGTAATGGGAAATATTTGCATAAAAAACCCATGACATAATCATAGAAGTAATATTTCTAATTTTCATGCTTTTTTTTTGTTTTATTTATTTTTTATTTTACAAAGACGAATTCATTTTAACAGTAGTTTTATTTTAGTAGCTGCTCTTGCTACGAGTCCGTTTTAGGTTTGTACGTATCATTTTTTCAGATTGAGACATCGGAGATGCTCGACAGACACGAAGCAGCATCAGACAAACAATTTGACAAACTTCATGATTTCTACATAAATACTGAATTTAAAACTTGTTTGTAGTTCCGTCAACCATCCAAAAGAAATAGCTGATCGATGAGGTACACACATTTATTCCGGAAGAATTAATTTTAATTCTTAATTTGCATATAAATTTTTTGTGATATTTTTTATGTTTTATGTTTATTATGCTTAAATAAAATGTGTTATTAAACACTCGTTTATTTCGTATAAGGAAGCAAATATTCTGCTTTTATGAACTCAAAACAACATTTTAATTACGGATGCGTTGCAAAAATTTGCAACAATGATTTTATTGAAAGTCAATATCTTTTCCGTGGAGGAAATGTGAATTTCAAAAATGACCTCATATTGCCACTTGGTTTCGCCTTCTGCTCTGTGTTTCCTTGTGTATCCGTGCTAGGTTTATCTTGAGACTCCGGTTGAGGCAAAGCCTGGCAGATACACACTACCGCAAACAATGCGAAGAAAATAGCTACGAACTTCATGCCGGATGCGATAAGACTTGTTTAAGCGTGATTGCAATGGAGGTATTTATCGCAAGAAAGACTACAACCCTTCGCGCCGTTTCAGGGCACTATAAAATACGCGTTTGTAGGTAAAACAAGCATATAGACAGTAAAT
>CM032177.1:26165883-26221629 GCA_018908115.1 Anopheles rivulorum | reverse complement strand
TTTTACGTATTTAAATTAGTATCTAATTCCTATTAATTTATCCTTCAAATAGGTCATAACGAAAGTTAATAAAACAATGTAACATAAATCATGCTTTCAAATCAACTAAAGAGTTGGTCGGTTTTTGTTCACTTTATAGACATTCAACAGACATTCGAGATAAAAGTAAATTCTTATTAATCACACTCACATGTTTCCCGAAAAGCCAACCAACCATTTATCTGCAGTCTGTTTGCAAACATGTCACTCCTTATACTTTTGTGTGTGACAGATTTACATGTCTAACGCCTTTAAAACATACAAACACGAAAAGAGCACGACCTTTTGTGTTGTAAGATTTGTTAGCTTCAGGTAGGTGTATGCATGGAGCAGGGATTGAAAGCGCAAACAACAGCTAATCAACGAAACAAACAGTTTGTGCCCTGTCGCCAAAAAGGAGAAAATATAAAGTGAAACATGCCCGAATGTACGAAAAAAAATTTAACGCCAAAACCGAGAAAAAAGGATCAATGCCCCGCAATGGCCACACACAGCGCCCTCGCATGCTGTCAGGCAAAATTGTTAACAAGCTTTTCATCTCACAAGTTGAAGCTTCATCGAGTCCTTTCCTACTATGGGATATATTTTTTGTTGCTGTTATTCTCATTCTGCTCCTGGCATCCACCACACACCGGGTTCGTTATTTTGTATCATGTTTCCTACCATTTCTCTCCAATAACACCAACAAGTCGAACAACAACAAAACCGGTCCTTTTCCTAACTCGATCGTTGACTTCCTGCCAGATAAGAGGATATTGAAGAACGGTGGAAAACTACCGAAGAAAAGCAAGTGAAGAAGTGTCTCAAAAGTGCTTAGGCGAAAGGATATCCTGCAAAGTGAGACGAGGAAGCGAAAATGCCACACCCATGAAAAACAGATTTTCAAGGATCTGCCACCAATTCGATGTACCATCGTCCCGAGACACGCAGGAACCGCATGCACCCACTGGTGACAGTTTGTCTTCTAGATGAAACAAATACCCCGCAACGCCCGTCGGGGCCGTGTCCTCAGCCATCCTTTTTCCATCGTAACACACACACACATAACCGAATCGAATCTCTCTTAAGCCGATCA
The DNA here is from genome assembly GCA_018908115.1 of Anopheles rivulorum. Classification (NCBI taxonomy): domain Eukaryota; kingdom Metazoa; phylum Arthropoda; class Insecta; order Diptera; family Culicidae; genus Anopheles; species Anopheles rivulorum. The sequence continues at coordinate 26,220,515 of CM032177.1, read as the reverse complement.
AAGCGTGAGCAGCATTTTAGGATTTCTTTTGCAGAAATTCATCCTATTCTAGCTTCCAGAGCTTCCAACTCTAGGTTTAACTCTCTCTCTCTCTCTCTCTCTCTCTCTCTCTTCCTCTCTCTCTCTCTCTTTCTCTCTTTCTCTCATTTTCTTTCTTTATCCTGCACTCTTCCTCTGCCTTGGCTGATCGTTACGGAGGGAAAAACTGCAATCTCGACAAACGAGAACGGTTTATTAGAGAACCATTAGATCAACCTGACATATGTCACATGTGTCGCTGGGCAAAGCATTTTTCATGAACGATGAACTGCTTTTCCGCTTCGGTTGCTCGCTGAGTTGAGACCGACCTGGCACGGTCGAACCGTCTGCCAGCCGATGCTGCCTGTGCAGCCGGTTCACTCAATTTCACCCGGAAATGTGCGGCAACCAGGCAAAGCCAATCGAAACGAATGTCTTTCCGCCTTTTGTCTCGAGCAAGTGGTCTAGCGTTTGGGTTTCATTTTCCAAGTTCCGCCGGAGCAACGTGTCTATGCGCGGATATGTGTGATCCTTTCCGCTTGTTTTGTGCGGGCCATGGCTGACATTTGGGTATTTTATTTTTCCTGATAGAAAAGCAATTCTTTTTTTTTTTTTGCCACTGCTGGGAGTTCCAACTCTTTTTTCCAATTTTTTTTTTTTCGTTTGTTTTTGCAATTCCAATTTAGCAGAAATACCGACCGGGTGGGAAGCCTAAAAACAGACTTTCCGCCTGCACAACCATCTCAAATGTCACAAACAAACAAACAAATTTCCTTTTCCTTTCCAACGCCGAATCGGACCTTTGTGCATAGGGGCAGATATGTAAAAGCCAGCTCAGTCGAGACCCTTTTTCTTTTAATCTTCACTAGGAGTTAGTGTTACGGGTAGGGTTTTTGGGTGCTTGTTTTGTTGTGACGCTCTTCAAACCTCATGATGAACTCCAAAAAAAAAAAATCATCCAGAATTCCGCTCAGTTTGCCCGATTACTACCCTGTTTTTGTCAATGGCACCCCGATCCCAATAACGTCGCCCTATTCTAGTCCACCGTTTGCTTTATTTATTTGTCTAATATCCCACATCGAATCAACATTGTACACAAACAACGTAACAGATTGCCCAAATCTGGTGACCCACGCGGCAATGTGATGGTTGGTGTGTCTGTATGTTCCATCAAATTTGGGAACACATTTACAGCTCAGAAGGTAACGGTGGAAGAGTCATCCACTTAATCACGGAACTAACTTGAACGGTTGCAATGTATTGGGTACATTTTGTTTAGATTGAGCAAATTATGTTGTTTTTATTTATAAAAAAAAGGATTTAGAAGTAAAAGATGTATCCCTTTTCTTAGGTTCCTATTTTGAACAAACAGCTCCATGAATTCGAGCTGAAATATGTTTAAAGCAGTTCTCATCAATGTCATCATCTTTGTTAGTCAATAATCTGCAACCAAATACCAAATACCTTCCCAATTTGCATACTAATCGTGCAGGCATATCAAGATTTGCCACACTTACAAACAAAACAATCTGGATTCGGTGGTGGTTTTAGTTGATATCTCAAACCCCTTCACGAATATCTCGGGTGTGCGATTAGCATTCTTCACATCAACCTACTGGCAGTTTGCGAGATCGGCATCAATATCCTGCAATCTGCAAAATGACGACCTTCTTACGGTGGGCGCTAGTGCTTTCCACTCACTATCACAGGGCTGCTTTTATGCACTACACCATTCTGATCACGTGCGTAGAAGCAGATTCTACGACAAACCACATCCCAGGCTTATTGAACAGTGTTGGCGGGCTGGAGCGCTGGAACCGTTTTGCTCTTAATGAAAATTGGCGATGTCATAATTTTATGACACGATTCCACGTTTCACGAGTTGTGTTTGCCCTTGCCAAGTGAACGGTAAACCTAGGTTACATCTAATCGTTCCAAGGATATATCTCTTTCGCTCAGCGTGCCCAGTTTGTCGTTCGGATCCTATTCATCTTTCGCTAGTCCCTAGACGTGTTGTGGAAACAGCAGCGATGCTACTTTCGGGATGCAAAGACTTGCAGCATAAGAGCGTTCCATCATTTATCCGTGGTTCGAGTCGAGGGCACCAACAGCTACTGGTTGATAAATTTCGACTTCAAAACTCATAAAGCAACGCTGTGTCGAATGAATCGACCGTAAACGTGGCCGGGTGGTACAATCCCAACACACATCGCAGCCCAATTTTAGGATGGATGCCTGTGTCGAAGGTCCTTACCATCTGGTGCAGTGTCGAATTCTGCACCACAACGACGATCGTGATGCGCTAAGCAGCACAATGACAATACTGGTGAGCATACGGCAAAACGGACCAAACAATATGATTTGTCGTAAAAATGGTACGGCAAGCAGCGGTTGAGCGAGAACGTCCCTCGGTAGACTGATTTGTGCTAAAACAGATATTAAACCATAAATAGTATGCCTCCATCCATCACTGGATGGGGCTCCCTTGTCAGTGGTTGGCTTGGGTGTGCATCATGATTTCGAAAGTTGCTGTCATCGCCGGTTGCCCATTTTCTGCTGCTCTTGCCAGAAACAATTGAATGATAACCAGCAAGATGCAGTGTGTAATTTGGGTTTATTAAAATCTTCTAGGTCAACGAGCGTTTGCAACGGTATGGACCAAGGATAGGAGCGTTCGTTTGTTACAAGAATAAGCTAACGTTTGGAAGCTTTGGGTGGCCAATGGACGGATTTCTACTCGGAACTGCAGCCGCAGATGGCTGCCCCGTAATGCCCGATTGTGACCAGAGTGGATTATTTGGTCATAAACTTGGGATGATGTAATGGACCATGACGTTCGTATGCATGATGGCTTTGTTTCGTCTTGCTCCTCCTAAGGCTGGTGACAGGTTGCTGTAATTGAAGCATCGGACGTGATACTGCAGTGGCAGCAGAAAGGTAGTCAACAGCTCAGGTGTTGTTTTAAGCGAGAGGCCATTTTGTACCATGGTTCGTCTCAGAAAGTGAAGCGGATACGTAGCAGAAAAGTAATTTAATTTTTAATTACAATGCTCTGCTTTAGATTCGCTTCCATGGAGTCATGGAGTTGATGATCTGTTTAAGCAAACATTAATTGATATTTTAATTAATATGATGTAATACGAGAGATTGAAACATATAATATGATACAGATCACTTAGTTTTAGAGTTGAATTACATTGCCAATCTACCTGAAACGTAGCAAAAACCAGCATAAATTGTTCATTTGCTAATTTGTTTTCATTTATTTTCTTCGAAAGTTCCACTGTTATGCAAGCCGGAAATGAACGCTGTAAATAATATTTATGCTCTTGCGGAGTGTGTCAAAGAACCGGTGAGTTTGGCACCGACACATTGCATCAACAGTGACACACGTGATGCATACGTGCACTAACAGGTATGGTAAATGAAAAGGCCTCCCGGTTAGAGCCATTAATTTGACTTCTCGGGTGCTGCGAGCTACTGCGGCTCGTTTGGCATGCTGTCGGGAGCTGTACGCATAACGAAGCTACCGGGCTTTAGCTCACCGGCCGTTGCCACAATGGGGCGAAGCGTTGGGTCAGGGTCATAGCCAGAGCCCTTCCGAACCAAGAGCTGCAGGGCAGTATAGGGAGAGCGAAAGAAAAGCGAAGGAATTTCGCAAACGCTGCGCTGCGTCCGTTGCGGCGATCAATTTTTCTCGACCACAGCGTGAACCGTTTCACGTTCGATTCGGATGAGCGGAAACAGTTGAAAGCCATGAATTATTCAGCGGTGCCTCTAGGGTTGGCACAGGTTCAGCTGGAGTGCTAACGAAAGGGTAAGAAATGTCATTTTTACTAGTTCATGTGCCGGTTCGGGGCAGCATCCTTAATTCAAGAAAAGAAACAAAACAGTTAATACAGTGGTGGGCAGTACTTCATTAACATAAATGTCAACCACATCATAAAGGAAGTGCTGCTTTGCTGCATGATTTTATGTGCCGCTAAATGATGCTCATTGCTGGATGCTAATTTCGTTCCTTTGTTCGACTGTTAAAACTGTTCATTATTATCCACCTTTCTCAGATTTCAGTTCAGGCGAGTTTTTTTAAGCCTTTCTCTTCTTGGAACTACCCTTTAACGTAATTATTTTGATTTTTATAGAAAAGTTAAAAATGTAACATGACATAAAATAAGGTGCATAAGAAGAAACTCATTTTTTATTACTTGATGTGGCCATTGTTGATACTTTGCACCTAGAAAGGTATTACATGATATTAATAAAATAAGATTCTTACAAACAGTATGCGTTTAAAACAAATGTGGATATTTTGAAGAAAGTTTCCAACTTTTTATCGACATTTTGGTTTTTTCACAAGTCTCACCCACCATATGCTTCATTGAAGGTTAATCCCTTTCGGAAGTTCTTACCCCAATTAGCTTCTGTTGTAGGCCATCAACGGCGACGGCAATGCTTTGTACAGTGTCGGCCAATCTTTCCAACGGCTTTCCACCCGCAGGCTGCCATCCGTCCGATTGTAATTATCCAACTTCCCGACATTTCGTTAAGTATTTTCACACGTTAAATATGTTCGCCCTCCGGGGTGTCAATGAACGGGCGAAAGCTAATCCAGCCAGCGATGGTGGAAAAAATGAGATGAAGTTTCGTGTCGCCCGCACCGTTGATCGTCCGTACGTAGTTTTAACCTCCGGTGAGTGCACCTTTACAGCAAATGATGATAAAACTCTTGTTTCCGATTTGTTCACCTAGGCCCGAACGTTGTGTGATTGCTTCGGAAAGCTTTTCGGGTAAACCCATTTATACGGACAGGGTTAAACATACTTCCTCCAAAGCTAAGGGGGGCACCTGTTTGCTTTGAGACAAACCAGCCTGTTGTGTGATCCCGTTTCAGCTCATCAGTATCGTCTTCATTCGTTTAAGCAGTAGAACGCACAGAACCCTATGATTATCACCATTTTGATGGGTCGAAGAAATGAAGATGATACAGCGGAATGGAATTACTTTTCCCAGGCATAATTTTCCCAGCAGTGGTTCACACTGCTGTGCGCTGGTTAATGTGGACTCCGGCGAAACCGGAAATTAAGCTTCACTCTATTGCGGAAGGAGTTAGGTTAGGTTCGGCTAGCAAGTGGACGGTTTTCCGATGTAGAACTGAACCATTTCATTCTCATTCAGCACAATTACAATCATCATTGTGGGGGGATGTGCATGAGACAAACCGATTGATTGGAATAGAAACTTAGACATGTGTTCCTGGGCCGTAAATACAGGAAGTCGTGAAAACGGTTCTACGGTAGATGAGTAAGTAAACGCGATATTTAATCGCAATGAACACGTCACTTATGATTCGTTGCCTTTTTTTACAGTGTTCGGTCAAACTTCTTGATCATATCTTAAATAAAACATTGATCAATAATAAGTTACAAATTATTGGAACCCATCGTCAAATTCAGCCACTGAGCATTGATAAAGTGATAATAACATGTAGTGGACGTTTGTAAATTTGAACCAAATTCAGCAAGTTCTGGACCAAAGAGTCGCATGCGGTGGGAGAATACGATTATTTTGTTATTTCGGTTAAAAAGGATGATTGTTCGAGGATTGTTCTACCATTTAATTGATTACGTTTGGAGCTACTATCAGTTGAAATAAGAACGTAAAACATGTGTATGAAATTAAATAGTATGTGTACAATAATTTAATAGCAAACGTCAAAATGATATTTACCAACTCCAGAAGTGCGATGAACAGATTGAATTGAAAACCTTTGTAAATATACTCCTGTTTGATATGCATTTTGTGCTGTCGCAATTTGTTTGTAAAATCAATTCCGTGCTCAGTTGCATATGAAACACACAAACACCGATTACCCTTTTGATGGTTGGCTATACTGTCTTTTATTCATGTGCCGTTCATCAGCGTAAGCATTTCTTCCACCTGGCTCGAAATAAGAATTTCCATCGAACGATTACACTATTTGCCTCCGTACTAACGTTCCGTTTGTTCACAATTGTTTTCCCCGAGCAAGCCGAGCAAATCATATCGCTAAACCAAGTAGCTAGAAAGCGAGAGAATGAAAAAAGTACACACAAAAACAACCCTGGATGAAATTATAAATCAAACATAATCGTAAAATTCAATTGCCTTCATATTGTTCAAATACGAAGATATGAGTTGGCTGTATGCGCTCTGCAGATAATAACGATAAAAGCGAATGGGCTCGTATGGAGAAATGGCTTCAGGAGATCGCTTGCTGCGGATGCGTTGTTCGTTCGTTCATTCGTTTTTTGCTGCCTCATAAGGAGCATTCATACTGTTGTATGTTTGTGCACGCAATTTAGTCAACCATCTTAACCGTTTGGAAGGTAATGACCAGCAAACCGGAGGCTTTTAGATGATTTTGTATTATTTTTTTCGTCCTTTCCGTTTTCCGTTACCCGTCGACAGATTACGATGCATAATCGTTTGCCGTGCTATCGTTTTTATGTGAGCCTCGGAGCAAACACAACTCGTTTGCTGGCACAATACTTTCCACGCGAACGTGCATTTAATTTTGTTTGCCAACATTCATCGGAAATTGGTTCGATTGGAAATCTGACTTTTTTATTCACAAAGAACGGCATGGCCTATAATGTATAACTTGTAACTAATTGTAACTAGAAATGGGATACAATTCATAATACTTAGAAGGTATTTCCTTCTCTCTAAAGTAAAAAGGCACTTAATACCGGGTATACTCGACTACATTCCAATCAATCCATCTTCCAGGTCTATGGCCCAGTTTCTAGCTGATAATTGTATCTGTGTCCCTTTTTTGTATAATTTTTGTTCGGCCTACGTCAGGCAAACTTCAGGGTATTCCAATGCTAATGACTTTTCGTACCCACAAATACTGTAAGCGAGGTACTACGAACATGTCGTAGAGGAATAAGTTGGTCAGGCTCAAAAAGACAAACTATTCGCTAGGCAAGATTCAAAATTTACCCTTAGGTAGGTCACATCTGAGTCCTCCAATAAATTGCGAATAGGAGTTTCAGGAGATCATTCTATACTTCGAACATAGTGCAATAAGGAGGATCTTCCTGCCTCGTATTCCACACAGGACCATAGAAAATGAGCCAAATCGTGAATTCCAACGTCGCTGCCATAGGTCTTTGTACTTGACCTGTCCTGTACGCTTGAGATAAGTCCGCAAAGCGAAATGGTTAGACCTAGGACCAAACATCATTCTAATGAAAACAAGATCTACACGAAACCAGAGATGCCAGACAACCATGGTTTCGAGGATACTTTAAGAGCAATGGAATATGAAAACCTTTCAGAGCGATAGTGGGCACTAAAGTGTTGGAGTGATGAGCCTAACAACATCCCTTTTGACCAATTACCCAAACCCCAATTCTCAAGAGATATGCGGAATGATTTGACAAAGAACGAGCTTAAGATTTTAAGGATGTATTTAAAAAGAAAGCCGATCTTAATAATCTTCAGGGATTTTCATGTTGGGAGTCGTAGAATATGACGACCGTCCGCGACCGTCCGCGGTCGCGTGCTCTGATGAGGATCCGTCAGTGTAGTAATGATTTTTATTCAATTGGTCATTCTTTTGCATTGGAATTCTTATTTGAAATAAATTAAATGGATAAACATCGATGGTTCATCCATACTCTCAATGCAATGTCACAGAGTTCCTTGGTTGTTTCGTGATTGTATTCATTTTGCAACAAAAGTCACGACGCTACATAACGAGCACTTTCAACAATCACTCATTTGATCTTCTCGCCTTTGCTACAATGCACCGCATCGCATCGATATAAATCAACCCGGGTCGCGCAGTCGGGTGGCTGCCCTTCACATGTGCACGCCCAAAAACGTCTCATCGAAACTGAGCAATGTTGGCTAATTAAGATTTTCAAAGACCTCAGCCACCCATCGTCCCACACGGCGCACAAGGAATGTGCGAGAAGCGTCTAGAGGAACGCACCAGACCATTTTGCCACCCGCAGACGGGGCCAGCTGATGAAGATGAGCATGTTTACAACTTCACCCGTGCACGTTCGCGCAAGGATCCCGAGGTCCCGCGGGTCACAAGCGCACCAAACATCCGCAAATATCGCGCTAATTAAATTCCGCGAATGATTTTTCAAATTCTCAACTCACTCCCATCATTTCGGCGTGTGTGTGTGTGTGTGTATTCCCTTGCATGCGCTGTGGGTTTGGAGTGGGTAAAACAGTGTGCTGATTTTCGGCAAAAAGACCCTTTCTCCCCGTTGCACCCAACTCCCCTGTACCACCGGTTCCGGCCTTCCGGCTGACGGTGCCGATTGGCAAGCACGGGGCCACCCGATTGCGAACCTTTCCGCCTTAATGTCAGCCTAATTAAGCGAAACTGGCCATTTTCCACTTGTCATTTCACAAGTCGTCAAATGGTGTTTAGAAATAAATGACGTTTGACAAATTATGTCGACCCCGGGGATGGCATGTGGGAAAAGTCGGGAATGTTGTGGCCGCGGGAAATCATCGGCTCGTTTTTCGACAAACACTTGCGTGGAAGGTTGCACGATTGTACGGTTTTGAACGTTCGGTTGCCAGTACCGGTTCGACAGTTTATCGTTGCAGCTCGCCCAATCCGAAAAACGGATCGACAGTTTTCGTTAAAATGCTTTCGCGCGACATGAAAGATCGTACATTTTTTGCTTTACGTTTGCCGTTAATTGAGTGCGTCCTTGCTGGGGCCGAGATTTTCTTGGTCCGCTTTGGTGGGCTGTGGAACGGAAATCACCGCGTAATGATCCCAGAGTGTGAGGCGTTCGAGGCGTGGAAAATAATTTATCAATGCCACCGACGGTGACGGTTTGGGAACATTTTTCACCGGGCATGGCATCCGAATGTTGATCCGGAGTGCAGATGAATGGTGTGAAGCGATCCGGCAGTTCAGTCCATAAAGTGGATCTAACGTTTGGTGCTGAAAGAAGGGTAATTTTTGCGAGGAACGTGTTGATTGCAATGTTATTTACTGTCATGGAAACGTAATAGCAACTACTGTATGAGGGCTAGAAGGACTTGTACTATAAAATTATTTATCTAATTTTTAGAACTTTTGATACGAGAAATTTAAATCATAAGCAGAACTCTTAAAGCAAATGCATATAGGACATACCTGTCTTAATTAAAATGTTTCAATACAAGTAGCAAATGTTACAGTTAAATACGTCAATAGATAGCATATTAATCTCACAGTCCTTCAAGACAAGTTACTTGGTGTGAATTTGGAAAATATGTAAGTGAAGTGTCCAAAAACTCAGAGTCCTGAAGTCCTGAATATGTTAAATCTCATCCAATCATTAGTACCAACTTCATAATTAGACACATTCACTATACCAATATTAAATCCCAATGTCTGGAATTGTTGCCAACCACTATCAGTGCGATAGTTTTTAATTCATCTTCATCTCGAAAAAGTCACGCACAAAACATAGTAACGATCTGCGTCCGTCAAACAAACTTTAAGAGTAATTTAGTCCGTCAGTTGTTGTGATGTCATAAGTTAAAGAGCCAACATAAATCACGTCCGAAGTGCGTGTCAGACCGATGTCACTTAGCGTAGTCAACCGCAGTGAAACACGACGAGCAAACTCTTCGCACAGACCGAGCTCTCCCGCCAGTGCGTGTGCACGTTTGATATGTATGTTTGCTGTGTGTCAAGTGTGTGTGTGTGTTAGTGTTTCCTAGTTATTTGTAAATAGTGCATAAGTATGTCTTGTTTCTTTCTTTTTTTCGGGCATGATCTCGGCGTAGACATCGTTGATGGTGGGCTGAGTGGCGTATGCCTTCACGCGCTGAACAACGATCACTGGGCAAGATCAAGCAAGGAACGTTCGAAAAAACATTTCTTCCTTTGAGCACGAGAATCCGGAAAATCTCATAAATTATCTCATGCCTCATGCCACCCCTGTTCACCTCTCTACCTCTCCACCGGGACAGTTTAACCGCCACAATTTGTGGTAGTGGTGTAAATATGAACAACACATCTAACACATCACTTTGTCGAGTTGTCAAAATTTTCGAGCGAATTTCAGGTGCCATCGTTGCGACTCGACGCAGCTCCTGGGCTCGTTACGCTGCAACCGAGCCGGATCTGTCTACCCTGCGCCGTTGGATCATTCATCTCGGATGGTGTGGCGATGTCTGGCGATGGCGTTCTGACGAAAGAAAAATCTCGTCGCCAGTGGCTCGGTGTAAAGTCTCCCCAAAAAAAAGGATAAACGTGCGGGGAAAAGCCCTTGGGATAGGGGAAAACAGTGAGAATCATGTGGGTTTTGCTCCGTTAACAGCGGTAACATCGGTGAAACATTTCGTGCCTGAGAAATGCTGCGTTAAATTATGAGCATAGCTGATTTTTCGTAGCCGTATGACAAACTGAAGGGAGCAAAAAAAAAGAACGATCCTAATGAAACACAATACACAACGCAAACGGCCACCCAGAGCAATGAATGTCACCGTCGGTGAGTGGGACAGACGTGGCACACCGATGACGATCAGGACGACGACGATGTGAATAATTAACTATGAAATTATGTGTCTTAATTACTTCGAAAATAATTTTTCTCCGTTTGAACTGTGGTGAGCTCACGTTCAGCTTGAAACGTTGTTTGGAGCTGGAGTTTTGGAATGGAAGAAACATTAGCTCCATGTTCGGAACAAGATCAAATTGTTAGCAATATTCCAACGAAGTCTCGAATGGTGAATCGTACCGAAGAAACGAGCAATGTAATTACATTCGTTTGTCACATTTTACAATACCTTTTGAACATTGTACTCACCACAGCCTTAATGAAGCTACAAATAAAGAAATAAGTAAAGCGATGAAGTAATAAACTAATAACTAAATAAACAGATTTAAGAAAAAAACATCGTTTAAGTAAATCAGTTAATAGCGACGAATAATAAATGATTTGAAATAGAATAAATCAATAGATTAAAAACGAGTAAATAAGTGATGAAATAGATTCGTAAACAAACAAATATAATTTTGCATGCGGAAGAAAATTAATCTTTTAAAAGTTGGTTTATTCTGTGTACATAAATCATTAAAATGTTTCAAAAACAGTAAATCATGCTGCATAAACACTAAAAGCGCCAAAGCTACAACAAATGTTGATTTACAGTCTCAACTACCTTAGAAAATATGTAAATTCTTCTCGACTTAGCTCAAGGACCTCCAGCGAAGAACCAGAAGCTCCCACAAACATACCACAGCGAGGACAGCAGCAGAGAAAAGCCATCAACCGATCGAAAGGCATACANTAAAAGTTGGTTTATTCTGTGTACATAAATCATTAAAATGTTTCAAAAACAGTAAATCATGCTGCATAAACACTAAAAGCGCCAAAGCTACAACAAATGTTGATTTACAGTCTCAACTACCTTAGAAAATATGTAAATTCTTCTCGACTTAGCTCAAGGACCTCCAGCGAAGAACCAGAAGCTCCCACAAACATACCACAGCGAGGACAGCAGCAGAGAAAAGCCATCAACCGATCGAAAGGCATACAAAAACGGGGGAGAGAGCTCCAACACGACGATATCTCGTCGGTGATTGCTTGACACTGACATCCGTGGAATGTCTTTCGCGGCTCCAACGGATTTACGCACCCCCAAAAAACAAAACCCCTCTACGGAAGCCACTTCGTGGGCGAACGAGAACGACACGCGAAGGTATCACTCTTCAGCTGTTTCCATTTTCATTTCGGCGACTCCACGGCGACAGGCGAACATGTCAGGCTCATGATGGCGACGCACGATGAAGACAAGAATTCACAGTTTGCGAACCTGGTGGACCACACACACAGCTCACGGCACTAGCAACAACCAGCCAATGAAGGTAATGTAGGTGGTGGTATGGAGTTGGAAAAGTGGCGTAGCTGATTTCGTTTTCGGTTACAGTCGTGAGTGACTTTGTGACATAATTATTGTTAAAACCTACCACCGTGCACGATGTTTTTCAATCGTTGGTTTGCTTGGCTTCTGCAGATCAGAGGGAGTCGCGTTTTGGTTCACGAGACATAATCATTTTTCGTTTTTCGTGGAAGTCTCCCTGGCAGAAACGAGATTTACACGCAGGATGTCGAGCAGAGTCGTACGGATTTTCCACCCAGTGGCAGTAGCGATCGGCCACCCGCTCGACGATTTCGGTAGCAATGCATCCCGCAGGAGAAAGTTATAATTTGAATGTTAACAAGCGCACAAATTTGTGCCAGGAATTACGTGCCTTCACGAGAACTTTGCGGCGGTTGACGTGTCTGACAGTGAAGCGACGCGGGCTGATTCTGCAAAAGGGAAAGCGAGTTGAGCCCTGTCCGCTCGTCTGCCACTTTACTGTCACTAAGTTGACAACTCTTTACGTCGCTGACTAACGCATGCGGCCGTCGGAGTTTGGTGAAGCGACACCGGTAGGTTAATGCAATTCGGGTGAAAAGAAGAGAAAAACACAACCTTCTGCCTAGATTGGCGAAGAAGAGTTTAACAGTCCTCTTCTTTCTTTTAAGACTCGAATTTCCATCTCTCTGTCTCTTTTTCTTTTTTGTAATGAGCGCATAAATGACAAACATTATAATCCCGCGGGTAGCGAATAATTTATTGCTCTATGAAACATTCATTAGCTGTGAATGTTTCATGCGTGGTGTGATTTCGATTTCATGCTTTCGTTCATTTTTTTGTTTTTTTTTCTCTTTTTGTAATGAACTTTCGCGTCTATGTTCCTTCATCTAACTCAATTTTCTATGTTTTGGGTATGACAAGTGTGATTTATGAAGATTTCGTTTTCACATTAGCGAGCAATTTAGCCGGAGTTGATTGAAATGACATTTGATGTACTGGAGTGTGTAATTAAATTAAAAGTCTTGTGTGCGAATCTTGTGTGTAGCGCTTTGTATGACTATGTTAGTGATTGAATACTTTTACAAGAATAACATAACCAGAAGATACGTGGTGGTTGATGGCAGAACAAATTATTTCTGGCTTGCCATGACTGTATTTACTCATGCAGGGTTGTGATTTCTTCGTACGGACGTTCTAAATAGGATTCTGTACAAAATTTGCTCATACTGAGCCCGGTACTGCTGTTACATACACCATGCCATACACAGTAGTGCATTGCCTTGAAACCCTTTACATTTTACTTTAACAAGAGTAGAACGAAATGTTATATTGCGCTCTGTGCAGATGGATTACAGAATGTACATATAACGTAATTTATATTTTCCAAATATTTTTACTACTTTGATGATGTTCTCTTAAGCGTGGATTATTTCTTGAAAGCGCGTATATAGTTAATAAAAAGTTAATAAACATTAAATGACCAATTTCATCAAACTTAGATGCAAATATAACCGTTATACCAAGTACAAAACAATAATTTGTAATATAATATATAATAATAATGTATAATATTAACAACATAAGTAATTTTGTTCTAGCTGGTAGCATTAAACAAGATAAAGCAGGCTAATAATCTCAAAACAATTCTTTGCACTTCTTCACTATGGACCATTATGTACCATTGGGCCATGCTCATATCGTTACTGTACTCACCGGTATCACATAAATTCGATCTTGTTTCGTTCGGTTCCTGCCGTGGTTGAAATTTTCCACTTCATGACCTTATCAATCGGCCATCCGTCACACACCGTCCCAAACGGCCTGTATCGGAAGCTCAGGCAAGCAAGCGTGCCGCAAAATTCAATTAAACTTTCTCACTCCTCGGATCCCGCGGGAGTGAACTAATCGGAGCTTTCGAAGCATCTCATCCAATCGCTCGAAATGTGGTCTCCTCATCTCCACCGAGTTGAAGCTTGCCCCGTTCGGACGGGGACGAAATTCGCCTTCACTAGTTCGCGATTCGCCACGCCTGTCATTTGCGCTTCATTAGAGCCTCCGCAACGGTCCGAGAACCCGCCCCGTCTGCCTGCGGTACGCGAAATCTTCATTTTCGATCGTTTGTATCCATCCCGACCATGTCCTGAGCGTGGTGTAAGAAGTTGAAGCACCTCTGGGCGATAAAGCTGCCTGACATTTTTCAACATTAATTCTTCGACCAATGCTCCAGATGATGAGGCTTGATTGCGCACACAAACTTTGCGCGCCCTGTTGCATTTGCATTCCACGGCCCTTTCATACCCGGGCCATAGCCGGAGCGAAGGTAACATGCAAAGGCTTTATGCGCATATGCGGTGTGGTGCTGATCCTGGAACCGCGGGTGTAGAGATGATTGACAGGCTCAAAGGAGCGGCTGAAAGCAGGCATCAGAACTAATTGAAAAATACTTCAACGAAACGGTTCAAGCCCAGTGCATCCCGGCCCTGCCGGATCGCACGGCGGTTGGTCGCCGGTCGACTGCTTAGGCCTTTCGGGGCAGATCCTTCCAAATTCCTGTAAACAAAACCAACGGCAACTACAACCGTGTCGGTTTGATCGGGTGCAGTTTAGGTGAGCTGGTGCGCGAGTGTACGCGTGAAGGTGCTTTTGTTCCGATGTCAAAACATGTCTCGCGCTCATGACTTTGCATCGGACCGGTGCAAATACCGGTGCGTCGGTCCGGCCGCCCACGACGGTTCCGCAGATTGGATGGCATCACTGGCTGGCAGCAGGAACGAATGGAACATGAATTTGAACAAACCATTTCCATCTGCGTACGTTCTTCGGATTCGGGTTTAAAACCAGGAGATATAATTTGGACTCTTTTAACTAATTGCAATGAGTATACTGACTTTCGTATGTAACAACATTGTTTTAAAAATATTCGCTTAACGTTAATGTTTAACTGTGATATTATTTTCAAAATGAATAAATAAATTGTTTAATCAAATTACACAATATTATAAAGATTCGTCTATACTGCTTTAGTACAAAGATTTTTCTGATTTTTTTACGTTTAAGACAAGCTATTAGTAATATAGAGAATATTGTTTACTGCTTGCAATATTATTTCCTCAAAGATTATAAATGTACTTTAAAACCAAATATTTTACGCTTCTTGGAGCAAGTTATATTAAATATACTGAATAATTATGTTCTATGCTCAATGCTCGTTGAGTGCAATTAACAATTGTTGAAGAAGAAAAAACATAGATATCTTTTCCCTCTTCGTTTAAAATGTCAGCTAGGCCTCAATTTTCCATTAGTTGTGCCCGTCGTCTCTTCGTGTAGCAACTGTACTGATTCCGATGGGCTCGTGACATTGTCGCTGATGCTTGCCGTCAGTAAAAACTGCGATGATGATGACAATGATGTGGTTCGCTAAAGTGCACATGACCCACGTCTAAGCGCACAGACACAATTTCACCCAAAAATGGTTAAATAAGTCGATTCGACTAGCACACCGTGTGCTGCCTCATAATGACAATTAACGATTATAATGTGCGGTATCCGTAGCATTAAGCATCAAGGGCCACCCCTAAAGCCATCAAGCATCCGCCCAACCTAGCTCAGGTTGAACGAGAGAGAGAGAGAGAGAGAAAGAGAAAAGGAGAAAAAGAAAGGAAACCTTCGGTGTCCCGGCAACAACGCGGGACCCTGATGATTGTCAGGTTTTTGGGGGTTTTTTTTCGGGCAAATTGTATCTGATGGTTGTACTCGCACCCGATATCATAATTATCTGATAACGATCTTTCCATACGACCTGCGTCCATTCGTTCGTTGATATGGGATTCACTCCCATTGTACACCGTTTTGTTGGGTGTGATGACATAGACAAGTAAGAACGCGAGCTGGGACCTTTGGCCAGCCGGAAGCCACTGTTTGCTGTGCTGACGGTTGAGTGTTTGTCTCGCCAATTTGACAAATTTGTGTCCACAGCCGAGTGACTGTCCACCTCCATCATTATGCGCCATCAAAATCGGCTAATGGTATGATATGCCCTTTTTCCCATTCGACAAAGACCGGTGGACAGTTTTTCCACCGAGTTGCTTTTTTTAGCTTTCCTTTTGTTTGTATTCGTTTGCATTGTGGTTGATTATGAATCGTTTTGTAACCGATCCACTTAATGGGGTAGTTCAACATCTTGCGGATGGAGTAATTTTAGGACTTCCTGTAACAATTTGTAAAACATTTACAATATGAAAAAAGAACACGAATAGAGTTCATAGATCGTGTTCTGGACATCAGTGATAGGAATAAACAGGTCAGTTCTATTTTGTTAGCAAAACATNCAGTTTTTCCACCGAGTTGCTTTTTTTAGCTTTCCTTTTGTTTGTATTCGTTTGCATTGTGGTTGATTATGAATCGTTTTGTAACCGATCCACTTAATGGGGTAGTTCAACATCTTGCGGATGGAGTAATTTTAGGACTTCCTGTAACAATTTGTAAAACATTTACAATATGAAAAAAGAACACGAATAGAGTTCATAGATCGTGTTCTGGACATCAGTGATAGGAATAAGCAGGTCAGTTCTATTTTGTTAGCAAAACATGATCGTTTAGATCGCCTAATAGTAGCTATTTCATGAAATTAAACAAATAATGAGTAATGTATGTTGAATTTAGCAATAGGATATTTGTAATTGTTTCGAGAAAGTGAATGGAAAAATAAAATTACCATTTAAAAGCAAAGTAAACTTCCACAAATTTCTTTCAAACGGCTGGTACCAACCACATGCTGGATGCCACCCACAGGCAGTCGACAGTGGTGCAGCTTAACATCTTAACACGTGTATCAATATATCACGTGACAAACATAACAAGAAGCTCGCGCTGGCGTCAAATGTCGTTGAGCGTAACGAGCATACGAAACCTCCCTCGCTTGTTTGTTTTTCACTGTAGAGCTCTTACCGTTCATTAAGTGGCCTTTGGGGTGTGTTTGGTGATTTGTTTAAAATTCTTCCTAATGATTGGTATACGCGGTTCGTATTTCAAATCCGTTGGCCAAACAGCGATATTTGAAGAAAGCGAAATAAATAATTGTTCAATACATGATCCTTAACGCATATTGGAAACTACGAAGTTAAGCATTGACTGAATTAAAAATCTGTTTTTAGGTTATGATATTTAGTCAACAATATAAGAGTTAGTGATATTTAGTCAAAAATAAAAAAGGAAAGCGGTTGATTGGTGTTTCCCTAAAGAGCAACATAATTAATGATAAACTTGTTAATGACTAATATTTAAAGTTTATGGACAAAATAGGTCCAAATAGGTGATGATCTTTAGTTCCATTGTCCACTTTAAACGTTCGCCATTATGTCATATATTAAAAATTTTATAATTTTCAACGAAAATTACTTGATGTATCTGATTTCTTCCTGATCATTGATTATTTTCTTTTTTTTTTTAGATTATACACTTAAAAATCGGTTTACAGAAGAATTTAATTAATTAATTGATTAATTTATAAACTTTAATACAGCTTTTTTATTGTTTTAATACACGATGAAAACGATAAACCTCATAGATTTGGAACAACTTTTTTAACTTTAAATTTGCCTATCTTTGCTCCCTAACATATTGTCTATCTGTTTTAAATCGATGTTGATTCAATTTTATAAAAAAATAGATATAACAATAGCCCACCACATAGACTGCGCAAAATTGAAAATAAAATAAAAGTTTACTAAACTACCTTGTTTTTACTTTGGTCGAAACATTTATGCATTTGAAATATTTAACCTGGCCTGCCGTTGCATGGGTGGTTGTTTCTCGCTGAACCATAACTCATCTGGAAGCGTCAAAACGCAGCAAGTGATCATTTAACGAAAAAACGCTTCAACACACCCAAAACCCCAAACCGGACAGACGCCATGGGATGCACAGTTGCATTTGAATGCTAATGTTTCCGCGCGCGCAGTGTGTGTGCGTTACGAGTGAGGAACAAAAAAAACAACAACAAAATATCCGCCCAACGATCTGCATCACAAGAAAGTTTCGCGCAAACACACACACGCTAAATTCAACATCGACATCCTCGATTAAGGCAGGGATTTTCTCCCGGCTGGGTTATTCTGAGCCGGACGTGAACCAGTTCATGTTCGGCTCCGGTTAGTTCTGCCGTTCTGTATCAATGGCATTCGGCCATTGGCGCAATCGGCCCGGGCGAGGTGCCACGGAAAGGACATGCAGAGATAAAAACCGAAATTAAATATTCATAAATGAAAAAGCCCCATCGAAAGCCAACGGCCATCATTTAACTCGCGGCTGACAAAATAAAAAGTGGCTACAGCTAAATCGAGCACCACACGGCGAACTGTGGTGAGGGATCGGATGGGTATGCAAACAGGCATACCGAAAGAGACGGTACCGATGTTATGCATTCTGGCAGCGGAACACGGACCCCGAGGATCATTAATCATTTTGTAATTAATGAAAACAAACATATATCATCCTCATTAGTTAAAAAACATATTAATAAGAATTATTGATGATACTCGGTCATTCGATTTCGATCGAACGAGACACAACTGGATCTGTACGCCGTATAGCACACTGGCGGTAGACATGCTCAATGCCAACGTGAATGCGTTCAAATTCTGTCACCGCGTTGGCCAAGTGGATTTTGGGATGGCATACCCTGGTGGTTTGAAAATCTAGAAAACTGGGCGCCGAATCATTTCAACAGTCATATTAAGCACCGTTGAAAGACATTTGCGAGAATTGTGGAAGAATCGAATCGAAACGTGACTTTAGACGATCGGAAAGCTGAGCTAAATAAGAGATCTGATACCTGAGATGAGTTCCGCAGAACCTTTGGTGGTATGGATTAGGAGTCCATTTTTCGTCACCTTGCTTTCAATCTTGTTGGAAACGTTGAACAAGATCTATGAGAGACATTTTTAGTCTTCCAATTCCTATTTTTTCCTATTCTCGACAGAAGTTCCTCAAGTTGATAATATTTGGAAGCTTTTTTGATATTCCAAAACGGAAAATAAACATTCAATTAATTCAATCAGCTTACGTTTCACGATCAATTCGCTGCTTCCCACCAGTCCAGTCGCTCGACCAGCTGTCCATCGGTAAACACCCGCATCGGACAACCATTCCGGTATGCTATCATTAATCAAAACCGAGTTCTCTCAATTCAAAAAGCGCATCAACTCTGGAGCTACAGCTCAATAATGCGGCACACCATTCGTACCGGGTCGGTTCCATTTCGGCGATCATGTGCGAGTCGCAGCATATTTGTTTTGTCCATCCTTCAACAAGTTCTCGAGTCACAGTGAGTGTAGTTAGAACTTCCTGGCTTTTCCCGAACAAACGGCTGACCTGTAGGGGGTCGTTGGTGGTTCAGATCTTTCCCTCAGACCAAATCTTGTTCATCCGTGCAGAACATCATTAGCCTTCGCCGGGCGTCTGACGTTTGTCGTATCCTTCTCAGTAGCTCAGCAGGGAGGCCTGCTAGCGGACAGCCAAATGTTGGGACCTGTCAGGATGATAGTCTCTGCCCAATAGTTACCTGCCACAATGAACTATTATTTTGCACCAATAGAAGAAAAAAAACGCGTTTGTAGATTTGTTTTTCTTCTTGCCAACACTTGAAGAAGATAAATGATAGGCCGCTGCTGTTGCTGTTGTGGAGAATTATCGGCGCAAATCGTTGCGTTTCGTCCACTTACAACAAAAAAAAAAAACGGTAGTCAAACGGCGCACGCATGGAGCAAAGTTGTCGAAAGTACCTGTCAGACGAACAGCTGGACAGTGTCTTTCTTCGACCACAAAAGGTCAGCCGGTAGGTCGTGTTGCTTCCTAAACCAAAACGGAATGAAACGGAAAGATCGCGCGAAACGTTTGCGCTTGTCGTCACTTAGTGCAATAAAAATGGCCATCGATCAAACGCTGGCCCAGCTGAGCTGGGCGGTTGCAAATGGGTGGCATGCAAAAGCCGCTCAGTAGTGGTACGACCTCAAATTAACTTATCTTGCCAGCAACAGCAAGCCGCAGCACAGCATTCTAACGAACTATTTCGCCACATTCCGTCGGTCGCATTTGCACTCTGCTTCATTTAGCGCACAGAGCAATCGCACCAGGTCGCTCATTTGGCTCAGGCCGGCGTTCGGCAATTAGTCGACCGACGACGGGTGTCCCACAGCCCTGGGTGCACTGTGCCAGCGTCCGAACCATACGTGGACGTGTTGAAATGCATCTCGCTACGATCTCGCGAATATTTCCACGGCCACGGCCCGTTGTCGGGTTTTTCGGGCGCGGCGTCGGTAATTGGGCGTAACATTCGCTCAAAAAGCACCATTTCTCCGCAGCTGCGAAAGCAACCCGAGCCGATGATTGATTGAAGAATGGATTACAATTCTTCACCCGAAAACGTCGCTCTTGTCTTTCACGTTCGCGCCGGTCGCGGTTTCTTCTGCAGGAAATGCCAAATTGGAATGTCATCTCAGGCGTTCGTGCCGAACGACCCGATCGTTTGGTGCAAAAATAGGTCTACTTACACGATAGATGTGTTCGTCCCCATCCTTTCGCTCCGTATGTGTTGGTGTGTGCAATTCCAAGGTTCATCACTCACGTCTGTCACACCTTCACGCACCGCTGAAGGTTGCACAAAATCACTTCGAGACCACTTCGAGCCCCACAGTGCGTTCCTTCCAACCCTGGTTTTGAGGCCACACCAGTGCCAGTGCAGTGTGTCGGGAAGATGTCTCTGCCACGTACCGATGCCAACGAAGCAAATAATTTGCAAACCCCCGGACTGGGCGAAAATCGTAACGTAACGAAACAAAACAATCATCCACACAATGCACAATGCGCAAAAGGCGACAGATAGCAAAGAAAACAACGATGCAAACACACACAAAACATCAAGTGCGATTTGTGATTGATTTGCTAATTGGGCGCCTACGCGTTGGATGAAGCACTCGGAAGGGCAAAAAACAAGAAAGAATTTACTCGCCGGAAGGTCTTCCTGGGCGTGCGCAGTAAAGCGACAAATTGGTTTCAGCCATTGTCTTTGCTTGCCTTACGATTGAGACTTACTCGCGAAAAACAGGGAATAGGGTGTGAATAAATGGTTTTACAAGTTTTCGATTGCAACGCCATCCACACTGGCATGGTTCTGCTTGCCCACCGTTTACAACTGTTTGCATAACCGACGCATGTCTGTTGATGCCTTCTTGCTGAGAGAAATGCTTTTACGAGTGATGAACGGGAACCAAATCCGATTACAAACTATTTGTTGTGTTACAAATGATTCATTTTTTGAATAATAAATTTAGCTTTTAAATTACAGCAAAAAATCCAATAACTTAGAAATTAATCAGAATTTGTATGAATTTCTTCATTTACGACAAATTGCTTAAACGAAATATTAAACAAAATAAACCTGACCACAACTGTTTAGTTCTTATAGACATAATGAGAGCTTTTTATATAAAGAAGTAATAAAAGGCATCAAAGTTATCAAGATAGCACATAAATAAGTCATGTAAAATACTTAAATATCCTCCTTTCAGTAATAATATCTTATAATTATTTATGTACCGAACATTAATCAATCAAACACATTTTATATCGTAAAAATCGCAGTTTAAAATTAAAGATGTATTTTGAACATTTCCTATTAGACAATTTTTGTTTTGTTCGGAATATACCAGTATATGCGATGGCATTTATAAGACCTAATTGTTTGTAAATGTTTGACCTAAGTGTTTGTAAACGTTAAGTTTTAGACATATGCAACAATAGGTACTAAAAGTTTTGATTCAAACACCAAACCAACGGTTTTCATGTTCTGATTTTCAGTGTGACCCAAATAATTGTATGGCCACCGTCCTCTTGCAAGAGTTTGTGTCTTATAAACTCCATTTGTGCCTTCATTTAGTATCCTCACCTTTGCTGGTGGTGTTTGCTTCATTTTAAAATTAACTTCCAACACACTTCACACACCACAGCAAAGCAAAGTTTTCGATTCCATTCATTAGTTCCATCGAAACGCGATTTTAAATCGCTTCTCAACTTTGCTCCTTATCTTTCCCTTCTTTTTTGCCAACTTATCCAGCACAAATCAGTGATGCTCATGCTTCTTTCCTTGGTCGAAAGGGCAGAGATGGTTGGGAAAACTTTGAACCCTTGCCGATTGGAAAGGGTTATTTGCTAAACGGTGGTTGGAAATGGGCGGAAAATCATCAAGGCCTAAATGAATCGTAAGGGTTCTCCCGTCGACCGTGGAGGGAAGCGAACAGAGCAACCAATCCTACCAACCCTTTGGACTGTTAGAAACAGCGAAAGAGATGAAGGTATTGCCTACACATGAAGCGAAAGCGAGAAGAAATCACCGCTTTTCGACGGCAAAAAAGGGAAACAGTTGCGAAAGCAATTCATTTTTAAATAACTTTGTCGCCAAGGGAATCGAAGGATTTTCCAGGACTTCCCGGTCCGGGCGACCAGACCTTCCTCCGAACCGAACCTCCCGTGAAAACTCAAATCTGTGGAAAATTTCGTCGCAAAAGATCGATGCGTTTAAGCAGAAAGCGAGCCCGTCAGCACAAAAAAAGGGACGAAACTGGCTGCTGACTCGGTGGAAATGAAGTGATCCATTTGGAACGATGTTATTTAAATGATAATTTCGATGTCAACATTTTATTTTATTGTCGTATGCCCGGGCTCGGGACCAAAGGCCCGGTACATCAATGCACGAGTCGAAAAGGGCTGTGGGTAGATTAGAGATGGAGTGGGTATGGTGAGATGGATAGAGTTATATTTGAAACATGCCGACATCACCGTAAAGTGAGACGATACTCGGCGCACTGGAAGGAGGTTGGCTTTTTGGGTGGTGGCAGCCGACCAGTACATTACGAACATCTGGTTTTGATTGTTGAAGTTTTGAAGGAAAAGTTATCCGAAAACCTCGGGTTGGCCGGGTCCGATTTCGGCAGTTGATGAAAGGTTCAACGCAAACGGGCGTCAAACGATCAACTTTTCGGTCAACGTTGCGAAAACTTGCGACGATACTTGGTCGCGTCCACGCAGCAGCAGCAGCAGCAACCGGCCAGAAGGTACGCGGACGATACCATCTGGAGGTCATCGAAGAGGTCTAAATCTGCCGTCATTAAGTGGATGTTGTCGTTGTATGTTTTTTTTTTGTGTCCGGTGAGATTGACATCTTACTCCGTGACGCGATGGAGGTCAATTAGTTTTCATGGGTTTTAGCTTGGGTTGATGGTGGTTATTGAAAGTAAAATTTGATATACACGGACACTGGTTCGCGTGAAGCGTAAAGTTGTGCTGCTTAATGATTATGCCGATGACAGATAAATGACATTTTGAGCGTTTCTGCATTTCGGTAGTCGTGTTTTGTTTATTTCGTATGGCGTCAGAAAATAACGAATTCATTCCTGAATGTGACTGCCCCGAGCATGATTTATGAGTATTTTGAGGTGTATTTAGACTATTTTTTATTAAAAGTTAAAAAATGTGAAAATTCAAGTTTAAATTAAAATGAAATACCAAATTAAGGTTTAATATCCTAATTTTCATCCAACACTAACGTTTAATGTCAGTCTTTGGACATTATTACTACTGAAAATACAACCAAATCGTTTTTCAAAACAAAACTGTTCATTAATATAAAATATCTGACCTGAATGTCTATGTTGTTGGATCACCCATTTTTCATTTTCCAAGAAAACAAAACATCAAACTCCAATCCACCCATAATCACGAACAGGAAAGACTAGTTTGCTCACCTCATGCCCCAAACCTGGACGGAGCAAACCTCACATTGGGTGAAAAATTAATCGCTTTCAAATATTTTACCTCGCAACACGCATTGATTGGTGATAGATAGCGCAAATTGTAGCTACCGATTCTCGCCTCCCCTGAATTGCTTCATCATAAGCGAGCAAACGGGCGCATATATACGGACGACCCGTAGACGACTGAAGAAATAGCTAAAATATTTCAAAAAATTCAAATTCCATCCACCCACCGCTCGAATGCGCCTTCCAGGGTCCGAAATGTCCGAAAAACATATTTTTCGGTTCGTTGCCTTCAAACGGTTTCTTCTGCTGCTCCGGGCATTTTCTTCCAAAAAGGAATGGACTGCAACACTTTTGACTTGGACTTTGTGCTGCGGGGACAGTAAGCGGGAAGATTGACCATCGTAAAAAAAAACCCACCCGCCGTGACGATATTTCATCGCGCATGGAAGTGTCCAAGACCTGGAGTTGGTTCATAGACGTGTTCAAATGCAGCTCACATGTGCGTGTGCTATAAATACCCAACGAGTGACTGTTACACGAAGGGTTTCCAAAATTATACAACAAGTCATGGCACCAGTTTAAATACGCTTACCAACGTTGCCCAACAGTGTTGCTTCAGCGAAGTAATGGCAAACAAAGCCGTCCAGAAAGTCTAGAGTGTCTAAGCTCATCAAAAGGATTCATCTCATTATGAACTCATTCCTCATCGCAACCTGTCCTGTGGATCCCAAGTCTTGCCCAATGTCGATCGGCCGTTGGTGTAAGACAGGGTTCTAAACAGTTCCAGTCGAAAAAGCTTCGAGCGAGCTTATAAAGATGAACAATAAACTCAAACCTTTCAGCGGGTACGCGACAGACAGATGAGCGAGACCGTTGGCTAGCAGACTTCAGCCGAGTCTTCTTGGACCCCTGCCGATTTGTTTCGGGGTTGTCCAACGAATCTTCAGCGATCCGTCACTATTACCCGGAGCTAATGTTGGTGCGGGTTGATAAAATTCAATTTTGAGAACCCAAACCGCGGGACCCTCTGCTGATCCAACCGTTCGTCAAGCTGGGTGAAGTAATGAACTCCGAATCCGATCGATCCGCATCGAGCACCTTATGGCATGTGCAAGAAGTGTTCCACCCGATTCCACCGAAGCTGAGTGACGTTTATCAATCTGTCAGACTGCAGGTCTTCGCTTCGAGTGTACGAGTCCACAACAGTGCCCGCACGCGCACGCCAACTCCAAGGTTTTGTCTCTGATGTATCGTGGCAGGACGAAACAAATGGGCGAAATAAATGTGCGTTAATAAATTACTCGGTTTGTTCGATTGTTTGTTTTCAATTTGTTTCCGTTTGACGTGTTTGTTTTGTTTGGCCGAGCGTGTTTGTTTCAGTTTGGTGCTATGGTTGCTCTTTATGCTCTTCCCACAAGGTAAAGAATGTAACTGGTCACAACGCGTTTTGCTGATGGATGGGCCACCAGCTCGATCGTTCGATGGATGGACGAATTTGGTGCGGTTCGTTCTGGGTTGTTCCAGGAATGAAGCTGAAAAATGGGACCAATTTACAGGAATTTGTTCCACTTGAGCAGCGCAACCTGTTCGCGAGGGCATCCGCGAGGGTCACTTTCGGGGATCAAAGAGCGTCTTCAGAAGGCGCTTCATAGGCGTAGATGATGGGTATGGTAGGTGTGCGTTGAAAATCTTTAAATGAAGGTGATGAACTGAGCACAAAGCATATCTTCACGTCACCGAGCGGAGGTCTAAACGATGATTGGTGAGGAGTCGATTTCTTCGATAAATTTATCAGCTATATCAGGCGCTTCAGTACAAACTCACCTATGCTTTGAGGTAATTAATCTCCATCGATTGAAAATATTTTTAAACTTACGTGCCGGACGTAAAGTACTTTTTATTTTATCAATAGCAAATTTAACAATAATTCTTTATTACATCATAACAAATATGAGATTGAAGAGAATTCGCATATTTTTTATAAATTGTTGGAAAATATACATTAGTTTAGTACTTTAATAAACCTCAAATTATTGTTCCTGATTCCACCATCTCACAAAACCCAAGACAACTTCCAACGTCAACCTGATCGCCTTCGTCATATTTTTTCCAGCAAGAATCCAGCAAATGATGCAAATAGTGAGCCTGTGGCATGAAGAATGACTCTCACGCCTCTTCCAGAGCTTGAGAATCAAAAATGCAAACCATAAATAAGTAACTTTAAAGTAAAAATAAACAGCACAATCATTCCCAAAGAAGAAAAAACCTGAAAAACATCATGAGTTCGTGATCAACCAACCAGGAAAAGAAACGCAACACCAAAAAAAAAAAACAAAGCACCAAAAACTTCATCGCGCTTCATCGCTCTCGGTTCACATAAATCTTACCCACTGGGGATCCTTCCGTCCGTACGTTGTTCTGGTCGAGAGTTGGCTGCTTATCGCGAACGCCTACGCCAAATGCCTACCCGTGTGACGGTGTAAGGACACACACGAAGTGAAAGTCGATGGACAAATCCGGCAACAGTATATCCCAATGTATATCCCAGAGTCTGGTGGTAAAGTACATATATCCTGTGACGGAACCATTTCTCGAATGTCTTCAGCAGCGTCGTATTTCACACTAGATGAATTTCGTTACCATTTCACTTGCTTGTTACCAATTCCGTTGTTATCTATTTCTAGTTTTAAGAAACTATTATGATGTCCAGAGTACTAAACAATCTTTACAAAAATACTTCCAATATTGTGAATCTTGTTTAAAGCGAAAATCTGCAAATTCCAAATCATTGCTGTCACGCCCTTTAAAAAAAAAACTGTGTCAAAAGAAGTGTGTCAACTTACCACGCAGGAGCCTTTCATGTTAATAATATCCGACCAACCTCAACGCGCATAATTTCCCATTTTTCATCATCTAAGCCCCATTCCTGCCAACGTGCGGCTACAGCACGGTGCACCATGTGCAGAGAGGTCGCGACGTGCAATCGCATAAATATTTCCGTTTCGGTGGAGTGTAAAATTTTAATAAGATCGCGTTTTTCAACAGCTTCTCCCGGTGTTTGTTTCGTTTGTATGGATCGTGTGTTTTTTTATTCGTTGTTGTCGTTTGTTTATTTACAAGCATTATTGCCGCTTGGTTGTGCCCTCACATGATCGTACGATCGTTTTATCACGTTCGTGTGTTTCTTCCGCTACTTTTGTGGATCGTTTCCTAGGTTTGTTTTTCTGTCGGGATTTTGGGATTGCCATAGTTGGCTGTACGGCACCATTTCCAGTGCGGCCACACATACACACGTCCTCACGCTCTCATGGCATGCACGCGCCCACCGACCTGCCCGGACAGCTCTCCGCCACTACTATGCTCCAGTAGCTAAGGAACGCATAAATTATGCCGTTGAAGGGAATCCTGGGCACAATGTTTTGGGTGCGTTTGGTGTCGTGTTTCGGTGCTGCACTTGCGTTATGCTTCTATTTTTTTCACCCACTTTTTTTCTCATTTTCGGTTTAGGATCGTCGTAATGTTAAGATTAGTGTGGGACGTTTTTTTTTTCTTTTTTCTTTTCTCCTGCTGCTCTTAATATGCAATTAGACGATGCCTTTCGAGCTGCTCTTTCGCATATTTCTCGCACCCTATGTGACACGGTAGTTCTCATGTTCGACGTGGTTCTGCATTGCTTTCGCTCTAGTTTCCGTGTCCCACTCCACAGCCACACAGGCGCATCGATTCGTCGACTGATCGTTACTGGCCTCAGATTTGTTTGTTTGTTTGCTTGTCGTACGGCGGCTAATAAATGTTCCCATTGTCGGCCGGAACATGCCCGTTTTCGGTGTTTCTGCTTGGGTGGCACGTCGAGGGTGGCCCCGATGTAGTATGTGCTCGGTTGGAATGCGAGAAGTTCGTGATAATTATGACGTGCGATGTGTGATGCGAAATCGACTCGTTAACTATTGGAACGTTCGGCAGGAATTGAAATGTGTTGCTTTGTAAAGATTTGTCTTTAGTTTGACCGTTTTTGTTCTTTCCGTTCCATTCTAATTTGTATGTGTCTTTATTATCAGAGTTGCGTAATTCTACCAAGGAACGTAGAATTGTTAATAAAATCGATATTTTTTTTAAATTATGAATTTAAATAAACTATATGACAAATAGTATTCCAGCATTTGATTCTTTCGTACAGAAGCAGAAAATCAGAGGAGAGTTTTCTTAAATTATTAAATTATTCTCTATGATATCCATAACAATGCCAAGTAGTTAATTTAAATGATCTTCGTGATCAACTGACTTTGTAATTAAGAAACCATCTTATTTTAAAATATTTGTTCAGAATGTAAATCCAACGATAACTTTAAACAATTATATAAAAACATACCATTTCTTATATTTTTGTAAAGGATTGATTAATTGTCATTGCTGATAACTGAGAATCTGGAATAATGAATTTAGCTGATGATTACTGTATGATTTATTTTAAATGTACCTTTTTATGAGTATTTCAAGGACTATCTAATCAGTTTTTCCAAGCTTATTTTAAGCATTGTCAAGGCAAATCCTTATGAAAACCGATCCACGTTTATTTTTGCATTATACCAGACATCATGAAATTCGCTATTCGCAACGTTTAACAGATTTTTGTTCAGCTAGATCCTCCGAAACATTATATGATGCATACAATGTAATCGCAATTAGAAATAAGGTTCATAACGATGCTTTCTCACGGCTCAACTAGAAAAAAAACCCACACACGTACATTACAACAAATTATTCCCAAGCCACCAGCCACAGCTTGATTCAATAGACAACCTGTCCTTGCTGGTTGGGTAGCCGATAAATCAATCTATACCAGCCGTCGACAAATGTACCGCGCCCAGTGCCGAATCAATTGATTCCGGTTCCCGTTTTTCGCCGGCACTTGTCGATTCTTCCGCGCTCGTAGTGCTGGTTTGGATGATCGTTTCCCATCAAATTTCCGCAGCTGTATTGTGTGGAATTTAAGACCGAAGAGTGTGTGTGGGAAACTTTCGCAAAACAATATTGATTCCGGGTGATTCCGGGAAAAACGTTTCCCTCGAGAGAATAGTTCCCGTGCGCGAAAGAAGCAGTCAACGTCATCTCTGCTGAATGCGTCCTGAAAGTCAGTACGTGGAAAAATCGAACTTTTATCCACAAACACACACCAGTGGCACATGTATCCTCCCCGATAGAGGGAAACAATCATCATTTCCCCTTTGAGCGCCTGCAAAGGGTGCGACACATACACACACACACACACACACACACACTATCCGACACCATTCGGATCGAACGAAAAAGAAATCGAGCTCAATTACGAAGTGCCACTTTACCGCTTAATCCTCGCAGAACAAGTGTTAGACATTAGCTAAATTGATATAATTTATCGCTTTCCGTTCGGTGTGTCTTGGGTTCATTTTTCCTGCACGTCCCGCATCCCTCCCCCGTACAGCCCACCCAGCCACGGTGGCAATCTTTTCTGCACCGAGGGATTCCCTTTCAATTGGACTCATTCAATCTTCCACTATTCCACTATTGCCATACTGTTCTTATGGCCTCCTTTTAGCGTTTGTCCAATGTTTTCTCTCAACCCATCGTCGCTAGGGATGGGCGCTGGGTCGTTTGCAGCGTCCTTGCGCAGGGTTGTCCCTTTGGTCGTATCATTTCACGCTTGTTACGACACCCGTGATACCGAGGCCGAGTACCGAGGGGTGCATGTTCCGATGTCCCGTCGAGTTTTGGTGTGATTTTTGGCTATCACTTTTGGTAAAACAGTTGATTTTATGTTGTTTTTCTCCCCCATTCGTTGTCGGCTTTGTTGGGACGTACGTACGCGATGCGAATCGGCGAAAGATCATTCAACTGGAGGTGTGTGTTTGTTCTTTGTATCATTGTTTGAATAGCAGCAGTGGAGGTTGGTACTTGATGCGGATTAATTGTTGGCTTATCTGTTTGCAATTGTTTATTGATTTCTTTATTTGTTCTTGTGGTATTAAGTTAAGTATTCTTTCAAATTCATTTCATTTAAGTTTCTTTCGTGTTTTTAAATAGCATTTTAATTGTCTTAAATTAATTAGATTATCATGATGACATGAAAAAGACTAAATTTGAATGAATTGCATCAAATGTTAATAAAAAACTGAAAGAAATGCTACAAAATCTCCATGCACAGCATCCACTTAGATTCAATCATTGCCCCTGTGCATAAACATTTGCCGTCAACGAGTGCTAGCTGAAGATAGTTTGCTCCCGTCAAATGTGTTCACACTCCAGACGGAATAGACGGACGGCATTCTTAGCGCACGAAAAACGCACATTCAGCGGACAGAGAATGCGTTCGTTCGTCGTCAATTCGGCAGGATTTTTGTCACCTCATACCATCCAATTTGCTCGTCGGGTGCTAAAATGCACTTACCGAACCGCGACACGCTACCAATTCCAGCGTTCCAGCAGCGTAAAAGCGCCAAAGATTGTGCTCGGAAACACGCCATCCACCATCGACCGGCTGGCGGTGATAAAATCTCAATTTCAGCAAATTCAACGCGTTTCAACATACGGCGACAAAATCGGGTAAGGCATCGGGTGTGTGGACAACACCCTTACAGAAAAAAAACAGTCCGTTGCGCCCTGATAGATAAATTGGATCCTTTCCATCCGTACGAGGACGAACTCGGTCGAAGCTGCGCCCGGGTGCCTTTACGCATTGTCGACGCAATTTCTCTCCGGTCCTTTCTGGTGTCGCGACGACAAGTAAAGCAATTGCCGTTCGCCGACTTGGGCCGATGGAATGGCCGTGGACCGTGGTATCGGCCACGTCATCATAAAACTGGCTGCAATTGCACCTTTCGCGCGAAGAATGTGTTTTTTTGGGGTGCGCTGGGCACGGTGGATGGCGCGAACGGCCTTATGAGTTTCAACGGACAAATTTCCTATCGTCATAGTCGTTTGGTGTTCTTCGCGCTGCAACCGTACCGAGCGCGTACTCAAGTTATCTCAGCGACACATTCGCACTGCAATGGCGCAGTTTTCGGATGTTTGGTCGCTTTTCCGGGAACACACTTTCACGAAGCAGTGCGATAAAATGCACCATTCACTAGAGCAACAAGGATGGAGTCGGCGGAAACGGTTGGTCTAACGCCTTTCAAATTTATGAGAATCTGCACTATAACGAAAATGAGGCGAAAATGTCAGGTCCAGCAGAGCAGGTCGAAACTTTCAAAACTCTGTGCAAGGATATAGGAGCTGAAACGTTCTTTCAGACATATTTTAGAGAATTTTAAGTGTTTTATACTTATCAGTAACAAATTTTTCAATTTCATAGGATTTCATATATTTAAAATTTTAAAAAGCTTTATTATTATTTCTTGAAGCAAATATTTTTCTTGAAGAATTCGCTGCCATTTCCATAAATCACCCAAACTTTATCTTTCAAGTTGGTTATTTGATTAGATTCCAGGAACATATCAAGCATACCTAGATTTATACAACCTTGTAACCTTTGGAGACTCGATTAGAAATTTCATACAACCAAACACATTTGCTACTCTTGAACACCTTTCGTGTAATAGCTGTGCTTTATACCTTAAGTTATATTCTTTTAACACATCTTTGGAAAAGAAAAGCATTCTCATAAAACTATCCTCGCCAGTGTTTATCAGCCACATTAGTCAGACACCGTATCGGATGGACATTACCTTGGTCCCGACCATGATGATGATGGTGACGATGCTGCTGATATTTCGTTCGTTCCTCCTTTACAGCTAGTGCGAGTACCAGGTGGAACAAAAGCGCCTAGGGTCGACGACGACGATATGTCACACGCGTTCCACGAAAAAAGGATGCTCCCAAGCGCATGAACGAACGCACGCGGACACACGCATCAAGGGCAACGCCCGGCCAATTATCTCGCAGCCGGAGAGAACGAAACTACTTCACGCTAGAATCATGAGCCTGATAAATTGGCAAGGACGAGCCCGAGGATGCTCGAGGTCGCCACCAAATCGACACGTGACCAGACAAATTGCGGATAACTACGCTGCAAGCCGGCAAGAGTGCCAAGGATGCCCGTCAAACCCGCGGCAGGAAATTTTGCGGATATAAGCTGACATTACCGATGCCTGACCCTGACGAAATGGACGACAAATCCCGTACAGCCTGCACGGGAACCGGGAAGGTTGCCTCGTTCCGAGGAAAGGTGCATCGAATTGGGAATTATTTTCCCGTCCCCGTCTACATCGGAGCCTGAGATAGCCTACACGCCCAATGTTGTCCTCAAAACCATTGTCGTCGGAATAGGTGAAGGATAGTGTTGTTATGTTTTTCCTCACTGCTGCTTTTTTTTCCACTCATCCGTTCGGCATGGCGGTACTTGGGTGCCCATAAAAATGCCCACGAGCCTGAAGATGGTACCGACACAAGGCTGTGCCACGTGCCACCGTGGGTGAGTTTTATGGTGAGTTTGTCTGTCTTTCTCCGTGTGTGTACACTGAGGGAACAGGGAAGGACAGGTTATTCGTATGGGAGACTTTAAAATTAATGTCGCCTTTCGGTTTCGGTTTTATCTTTTACGCGTAGAAAGTAATTTTGTACTTAGAAGCAGCAATGGGCATAAGGTTGGTACACGACACAATGTTCTTGCTGCAGCCCGTTTCTCGTCAAGGCTACGAATAGAATGCAAGGACATCGAAAGACCTGATTTGACCCTGATGGAAAGTAAGCGATCGGCACACACGTACTGCCCGTCGTACCTTGCCATAAAAGGACCTTGACTTGTTATGATAGGAAGGTTTACCCGTAATGGTGATCATTTAAGCAAGAAAGTAGCTGATGAGTATATAGGGTCGAAATTACCCGAGTAAACAAAACCGTAGCCCAAAACATGATGCAGCTCGCTTCATAAATTGCTCAGAAGCTCAGTGGGTGATAAAGCAATCGGTGGAAGGTGAAGAGCGCAATAGTAATAAATCGTTTAAATCGTATAGGTAATGGTGTTTTCGAATTCTGAGCAAAAATTTTGTTTCCAACAGATGTCTCATTGATTCACAGTGACATATTGACGAAAAAATATGTTTAAAATAAAAGCAAGACTTAATGTTGCAGAAGGAAATGTCTCATGACCAACGTGATTTTTAGCATAAGTGTTGTAATAATTAGTTATCAGTAATAATTGTACATCATTGAAGTTTGATTGCTCTATAAGAGTAGAACATACTAGATTTAATCGGTTTGATAAAGAGTTCCGGAGTTCTTGTTGTGGTTGTTGTTAGAACATGAATGTAACTTTAAGATCAAGAATTATCTAAAAATTTGATATTGCGCAGAACCCTCGATACTCGATACTTTTAGACAGCATTGATTGTTCATTAAATCACCTTCAAGATAGCTTCGCCGTACTAAGTCTCGTGCTGTGATAATAGGTAGAGTATCACTATCAAAGATGATAAATTATCCCTTAAAAACCACTCTTGATATGATTTAGGTAACAATTGTTTTATCTATATACTGTAGACTTCAGTTGTAAGAAATGTATCATTAAATATATCATAAAGATCTAGACAAAGACCAAACAAATTTTGTATCCCCATCAGCAGCATATTTTAAAACTCTACACAAATGTTTCAAAAAACATATTCTGTTTTTATATTTTAATTTAAAATTCTCCAAAAATTAAAAAAAATATTGAATTTATTTCCGTTTATGAAATGAATGCATAAACTATCACTTTTTACTGTATTTCTGGCTGGCTGGCTTCTTTCTTCTTCAATTTGTGCCACAAACACCAACAGATTGTAAATCCGACCCCTGAAATCACAACCAGGGGCGGCTCGGTGGTGTATTTGGAAACGGCGCTAGTCCCTAACACGACCGGACCGGGTTCAAATCCCATTCGGACCGTCCCTCCGTAGTGAGCACTGACTAAGCAACTACGTGGTAATCTAATAGTCTAGTAAGCCATTTGATGGCCGGCATGACCGAGTAGGTCGTTAAGCCAAAGAGAGAGAGAGAAATCACAACCAGAGCAGATAGATGATTTAGCGAAATGTATTTAATCATACATTTAAATATATATTGCCAAATTTGTTTAGATTAAAAAAAATATACAATAAACTTGGAGAATGTTTCTTTCAACAACAAACAAATTGATTTCTTTCTTTTCCATTGTTTTATAGCACTCCTAAAGTCAACACACAAAGCAACATTCTTCTATTGGCTATGATTTTTAAATAATGATTTTATTTTCCGTATGATTTTATGTTTCGCAATCAGCGCTTATAACGTGCACCTTTCTTGTGCTATATACAGAAAGTACGACAGTATTTACATTATTCAACTACAATCACCGTCCACGCACGCAGTGTAAAAGGACATACTTCTTTTGTTTTTTCACCCCTTTGTTCGTGTTTCTACCCATAAAACTGCCTTGGTGCGAGCTGCCGATGAACCGTTGAATGGAAAAGACACAAAACGAATCCTGCACGCGAATGACGATTAACATTGGCTACGAGATGGTTATGTTGATGCTGCTATAACTAATCATTACTATAAACGACCACTATAAACGAACTCACTAAAACTCAACTGAAGCCTCTCTAGTGTGCACACTAATACTAATACACTTTGCCGCGGATGCGCTCCTCGGACACTATCACGAGTTTGTTTTGCTTCGCCGTTGGTTCCACGAGTGAACCACTCGAAGCCATAAGCGCACACATACACGTACGCACGCACATATACACACACACATACACACACACACGCAAATCACACCGACCACAGATTTAGTGCGAAGGAGATCGAGATGATCCGGGTGAACCGGACCGGGTGGCAGGCGAATGGTGCGGGTGTCCCGGTGTGGGTGCAGGTGATGATGGATGCTGTGGGATCTGGTAGGGTGTGAAGCGGGCAAACGATTTCGGTCGCACTTCCGGTGAAACCGACGGTCCGGATGGTGGTGCGGCAGAAGGAGATGAGGAACTGGATCCACCGCCGGAGTTGGCGGCGGCTGCAGCGGCGGCCGCAGCAGCAGCAGCTGCAGCAGCCACACCCTGCATGGCCGGCGTGTGGGCCGGTGGTGGTGCAACGTTCGGCAGGAAACCGGGGGGCAGCTGGGTTGGCCATTGGCTTTGCCACAGTGGTCCAAAGTTTAGGCCAAAGTTGGGTCGCTGATGGTAGAGCTGTTGGAGCATTAGCTCACTGTAGGCCGCCGAAGGATTGCCCCAGAGATGCAGCTGTTGACGCGCCTTCTCCAGAAGCACGGACGGATCGTTGGATTGCATCGAGGGTGGACCTCCAGCGCCGCCCAACTGTGCCATCACCTGGTCCGGGAAGAGACGCAGCGGTGAGCGAAGATGCTGCTCGAGAAGGAACGATTCCATGGGATCACTGTTTGGAGGAATACAGAGAAATAGAGAAAGGACATCAATATTTATGCAATGGATAAGGAGGCTGACAACATAATGAAATCCCTGGAACACTTACCGATCAAAGTCATTTAGTCTAGAAGAATCGCGGAAACCCTTGGCGAATGGGTTCGAGTCGATTTTAAGCTTCGTTATTAGCTGATTCTGGTACGCAGTTACAGCCGTAAAGATCGTCTCCGGAAAGACGAACGTTTTGTGATCTAGCTCCTGCAGTTCCGCCGGACTCGTTGGAACCGATTGGTTGGGACCGATCCGCACCAGATGAATCCGTGGCTGGTAGCGATGCATCGAGTTGAGCACGATCTGGCCCGTCTTGTCCATCTCGTTGTTGGTGAGCTTGATCTTCTCGAAGGAGATCACCTGCCGTCGGAGTGCGTCCGGCCCAAGCGGAGTGTCCGGATGGGAGTAAAGCCGGGCCGGTGGCGGTGGATCAGCTTTCCCGGCCACAAGCCATGCCGAACGATGGTAAGCGTAACGATAGCGACGGTTATCCAGCGGAATGATATCAAGCAGCACGGCGTACCGATCGGCAGCAGTCTGGTGACGCATTGGACCGGAAAACGAAACGCGAACGGTCGGAAACATACGTCTGAATGAAGAGATGGTTAAAGTAAACAAAACATAACATTAAGAATCAATCAGCTACTTGAAAGATCCAGGTAAAGACCTGGAACGAGATCACCAGGGAAATACAATTCTTCAATTTGAAAAGTCGCCTACCTTCCAGTTTTGGTGATGATCATTTCCGTGCCGAGCTCGTTGAATTTGTCCCACAGCTCCTTCGTTTCTAGGTGACACTGAACCGGTCGCAGATCCTCCGAGTTGCAAGATCCAACAATTTTTGGTGCTTTCTGTCGGGAAGAACCCGGGGGAAAATAAATAAAGCCGCACAAGATTAGTTTACTGGTCGTTAAAACTAGTGCTTCAAACTTCGCATCAATCCGACTTCGATCGATGGCCATTAAGCGTACCTGTGCGATCTCGGGTGACAGACGATCTTCGTCGGATACGCTGGCCGGTGTGGAAGCCGTGCGCGAATGTGTTTCACGCGGCTGTTCCGTGCTTTCTTCCGAATCGCTACAATCTTCGACATTGACGTTGATTTCCTCCTCGGTTACCTCGGACGAACGTTCCGGTGTTCGCGACCGGGGTCCTACGTTGGATCAAACAAAAGGGAATGAATTAGGTTTTGAGATATTAGTTTGGGGCTGTTCGATCAAATCGCTTAAACGCTCGTAACGTTCGTAACGGCCAGGCAATCATGTTGAACGTTGCTGCCTGACGTTTGGTGGCTTGAAATAGAATACATTATGATCGGGTTGTAATCTGAGCTGATCTGAAGCAGTGAAGGACGTTTGCAAATCGAACTCTAGTTTACGTTTATGGCTGAACGGCATCGATAAACATTGACATAATTTACCATTCGATTTATATCGCGTGAAGGATATTGGGCTGGAAGCAAANCAAATCGCTTAAACGCTCGTAACGTTCGTAACGGCCAGGCAATCA
Source organism: Anopheles rivulorum (assembly GCA_018908115.1). NCBI lineage: Eukaryota > Metazoa > Arthropoda > Insecta > Diptera > Culicidae > Anopheles > Anopheles rivulorum. Next base: position 26,183,869 of record CM032177.1, on the reverse strand, counting down.
TGTTGAACGTTGCTGCCTGACGTTTGGTGGCTTGAAATAGAATACATTATGATCGGGTTGTAATCTGAGCTGATCTGAAGCAGTGAAGGACGTTTGCAAATCGAACTCTAGTTTACGTTTATGGCTGAACGGCATCGATAAACATTGACATAATTTACCATTCGATTTATATCGCGTGAAGGATATTGGGCTGGAAGCAAATTGGTGTGGTGGAAATTGATATAAACATTTGACAAAATCTATCGGTTTGAGTGATTAAGTAGCGGAACGGACAGAAATATATGTCCTTAAAATGGTTTTCACAGTTTAGATGCACAATGATGAATAGCACACAAACATTGTGATCGAGTGATTTGTCTAGTAATTTATTTCTTTTACAAATCCCAGAAATGACATTGTTTTGTTGATCAAAATATTTGAACAAACAAGATAAGGATTCAAAGTAAGGAGAGGCAGATATCGGATTAAATGAAGATCAAATGTGTATAACGAATCTAAAACACGTCGTGATGTGAGTTAGAAGATTTGAGATTTGTTTTATTAAGAACTCAACCAATCATAAACAACCATCAAATGTTTGATTACTTCAATATTTTCGCATAAGGAGCTCGCTCAGTATAAGGAAAAATGAGGTGATTAAACTATAATTTTGCCAACAAATTTTGAAAATAACGAAACGAATTTATGGTCTTAAACAAAGGCTATTTTTCCTTAATAATCAATCATCAATGTAAGTCACTGCGTATAATGCAGAAAATACTTAAATAAAGCTTTACAAGGCATGGTGCATTTATGATGATATGTTGGAATGATTAAATTTTTGTATCACTTATAAGCCTATCCTTGCAAAATGTTTCATCATGAAATGGGAAATAAATCACTTTTGTCGTATCCAAAGCTTTTTCAAACATCTGAAGCTATCGTTCTCGCAATACCGTCGGCTACTTCGTACCGGTTGAAGTTTGGTTACATTTTCATCTTTTTGCTCCGTCTTTATGACGGCGGTGGTAAAAATGCTCTAAACGAGATAATCGTCCTGTACGGGACAAAACAAAACTCTCAATACCTAATACAGTTGATGTTTTTGCAACCAAACGTACAAGGATTGCCTCGAACGCGTTCGCCAGTTACAGTGCAGGATAATAAAAGTGCGCACGGGAAAACTTACGATAATTGCCTTCCTCGATCCGTGTGTTGGCCGCCGGTGTTGGGTCGCTGCTTGCGGTCGTGTTGCCGACTGTATTGCTACCGTTGTTGGCGTTCCCGTTCCCTTGGGCCATGATGGCCGCAATAGAGAAGTTCGTTGCACTTTTCACCGCCGTCAGGGCGGCAGCCGCCTGCACCGCTGCCACCATCGCTGCGGCCTGCGAGTGAGGATGCTGCGGGTGAAGGGGGTGGTGTGGGTGGTGGTGGTGGTGCGGGTGTGGCACGGGCGGCTGTAGCAGATGGTGCGGATTGTGATTGTTGCCGTGGGCCGCCTCCAGTAGCATTCTCCTCCAAGATTCGTTCACGATGAGCTCGTGTCCGTTGCTCGAATTCACAACAGTTCTTCTTCTTCTTCTTCGTCTTCTTCTTCTTCTTCTTTTGCTATCGATCTATTTGTTCACCAACAACCACAAAAGGTCACTAAAGCTGTGTGTGCAGTAGGTTTCTTCAATTCCACCAAGGGCTTTATTCGCTATCATGTGTGCGCACAGCTATGTTTCGAATTTTCACACGCACCAAAAGCACCAGGATTTTCGTAACACTAAACAGCACTTCACTAAAGTTACACAATGCTGCCGGGAATGGTTTTGTTGCTTTACAAGTACATGGTTCACTTTCCGATACACGTTCCGATGGATGGTCCGTTTCGAGCGACTGTTTTCCAAGACTGCCGACTTCCGACTTGACTCCGGTCCGTCTCGGGCAACTGGCCACTGGCAAGCACCAGGGAAATGCAACCACACTCACACACCGACACCGTTCGATTCTCCACACGCAATCGGTATCGTAGCGAATGGGCAAACGTGTGGGCTCTACGAAAAACACGGGCGAGAGGCGCGTACGAACGGACTGACAACTAGTTTGGAACTAAATTTCATTCATCATCGCCAAGCCATACAAACCTTCACGCGTTAACGTTTGCCTGCGTTGCTGTGGTACGGCGAGAAACACACAGTGAAAACATAGCTGCACACACACTCGAGCGAAGGGGAAACAACCATACGAAACGGTGTGAAAAGAAATGAGCAAAAATGCTCTGGTGCAAACCGGTTTTGCTGTAAGCTCCGCCCACTGTGCAGCGTTGAGTGCGAGCGTCATCCATAGTGAGACGATGCGAGCGATAGTCACGTTCTCAGCTCCTTCTCACACTAGTGGATGTTGAGCTGATTTTCCATTTCGCCTCACGCGATGAGAATGGCTGCAACTCATGATGCAGTTTTTCTTTACTCGCAAAGACGAACCAAATGGAACTCTCGGTGTGAGAAGAAATAGCTCGCAGCGCAACGAACAAGGGAGAAACAAATGCAAACACAAACCCATACACATAACCACGTATCTGAGCAGAAGACAATTTGTGAAAGGACCTTCGCACGCAATGCTGTGGGTTGCTTAAAAAGCAATTTATTTCTCATCCTGTCCACCACGCTCGGTTCCGATTGCTCGTTGTGGATGTCATTTTGTCGCCTTTCACCACCGTCCACGGATGGGTTCCCGGTGGTGAGGTAGGTGAGTGGGTGGCCGGGGGGAGGGTGGGAAGAGATTCCACCACCCCGTGTCCTTTTTCCCCGTCGTCCCTTCGAGTGGTCGAGCGGGAGAACTCATTTTCTTCATTAGTTTAGCTCGTCAGCGCGGTGTGGTTCGTAAGCGTTCCAACCTGCGACCGGATGGTGGTGAACGTTATTCACATTTTGAAGTCGTTTGCAGCAGCTTGGCGTCCGGCGAAGTTGCTTGCTTTATTTTTATTGTTTTGCTTTTTTTCGTTTTGTTTTGTTTGGCTGCCGCATATGCATATGGTATCACGTCGTGGTGCTATGAAGCATTTTCAGAGGTTTATTTTTCCATTCGTAACCCAGCATCACCCGGCTTCATCTTGCCACCGCAGTCTCGGTGTCTGTCTTATGAGTTTTTTTTTTGTTTAGAACGTCCTCTTAGTGCGCTTCGTTGAAAAGGTCCTTCAATGTTTGCTCGTCTTCAATTTTTTGTTTTCATGCATAAGACAAAACCAGCAACATGAAGGTCTTTCGGCAGTGCAAACGGAGACTCGCATCGAATGGACGCACTCCCCAGGTGTTTCGTATCCAGCGGCGAACATTTCTATGGTAGTTTCTTTTTTAGACCTTATGCTCAGTTTCATAAAACAGCACGTAAAAGGCCGCAAGCGTTTTGTTTGCCAACAATTTTCAGCAGGGAAGCGAAGAAAGGATGAACCATTCACTCCCCTGGCGAGGTTAAGGGACGAAACGCTACGGAGCGTAGCGAATGCGACGTTTTTTTTCCGAAACCGAAACCGAAAGGAAACAGGCTGATAAGAAAATGTTGCAACCAATTGTTCGGTGGTTACCAGTGACACCATTTCGATGCACTGTTGGTAGCAATCGGGCTCTTTTTCGGTTAATATTCTACTGCCGGTGCTTCAAAGATGGCGATTGCTCTACACGGCTGATAAGCAGCTTGGAAGGCTGAAGATTTCGGGCACAACCGATCGAATGTTGATTTAATATTAATATTTGTACACGAAAGCCCCCCGGGCGGTCGGTGCTGATGAGTGAGTAATGACTTTATCCAAAGAAACAGCTTAAACATCACAATGGAATGGAAGCAAAAGCCCTTCTTTTTTGCTGCCAAGAGTATCGCCCGCAAAGACAAACGAGTTCCTTCGTTTAGCCATAACGTGGCTGATTGAATATCATCAACACGTCGTGGTTTCGTGCGCACGGGTAATACAGGTGAGTAAGGACCTTCCTAGTGCTTTCAATTCAGTAATTATCCGCCAAAGGTCTTGCCCTCACACGATCGTTTCTGGTTGACGAAACAACCGATGCAGTCGAGAAACGTGTGAAAAATAATGTGCTTCACTGCTGTCGGTCGACGCAAAAACAAGTTTCAGCGTACGGTCGCCAACGAAATGCAGCGCCCAAGTCGTCAACTATGGAGGGAAGCATGATCAGCTTCACACCCGGTCACTAAGTAACTACGAACCGGCCGGTATGGCCAAGGTGATGCGGTGTAAAAACCTGTCCCCTAATTGACTTACTCCATCATGAAGCTGAGATATTTTCTAATAAATTACTTATCATTTGCAGCATCCGATGTACTCCTGGTGGATTTTGGTTCTTTACTGCTTCGATATGGGGACATCGACATCGGCCCGGTGCGTGAGACGTAATCATAAAGGTTTTAATTCGATTAACAAAATAAACACTTTGTGTTGTAATTTAAACAACATCTTTTTAAATCAACAACTCAGTACAATATTTTAGTATTTTCATAGATAAGTATCACAGCCTCTTTGAAATGTGATAAAAGAGAAGTGATCAAAATAAAAGGCTTTGCGATTCATTTAAAGCCCTAATTAAATGTGTTTTTTGTATATATCTACAGAGTGTGACATTATTAAATGTGCCCATCAACTTTGAAAATTAAACGGTTTTCCTAATTTTTATAATTTTGTTTTTGAGATAATAAGAATAAAAAGCATCTACGATTTAGCGATAACAACATCACAACTGGTTTTTTGATTTTTGCATCAAAATTTCAAGGTTTTTCCAATCTACGTAAATGTACTTCTTTACTATTCAATAAATTATTCCAATGATAACTTATAAGCTGTATTGGTTGATACGCAATCGTGAGTGTTAAATTCAAGGGGTATTCACCGATAAGGACCATATAAGGACGGACCTACGATGGCCTTGGAATATCGTTCCATCCTTTGAAGACGGCAGACGTGTCCTAAGTTTTTCTCATTTTTTCTCGTTTTTCTATGATTTGTGTTTAATATAAGCATTCGTAATTGCAAACTAAAATTATATTAATTATTGTTACACAAAAATTCATATTACAAAACTCATGTACGATGACTTAACATTTAGTGGAGGAAACTATCTTTTAACTTTAATACTTTTAAATTTAATATTTTGCTAAAACCAGGCAATTTTATTCCATTTGTGAGGTGTATGGTCCATGTTTTAAATAAATGTTTGCTTTAGGCATGGATTATCATCCGAAAGCAGTTGATCTCTTTGTAAATATCAGAGTAACTTTATTTAAAATGTCAACATTGAACTTTTTTATTTCACAAGGAAAGAAGTAAAGAAAAAATCGTAAAGTATTGATTTCTTGGATCCATTTCGGTAATATTTATTTTTCCATGCTACGCATTGAACCATAATTGTAACATAATTATCTCCAGCTGTGTTGTATCTAAACATACCATTAAATGACCCATCTTAAGAAAATGTAGCGTTAAAGTTTGCACAAACCCAAAATGGTACAAGTGGACATTAGGAACGGTCATCTAACAATCTTAATTGTTGAAGTAACAAAAATCAGCTTAACCCAAACAGAAACCATCCCAAAAACAAAAGGGAGAAAACTGATCGAATCTGCCAGCGCATAGAAAGTGGGAGGTTACACCGATAAAAAAAACCACAAAACAAAACAAAAACTAAAGCTAGAGTAAACGAAAAACCCCAGTTACCCCTAGATCGTAATCTTCGATCTCGAAATTATTGGCTTCTGGTCGAGCGTTGTAAAAATAAAGACGAAAACCAAACGGTGCGAACCAGCGGTGGTTCGCCTAATTTCTTTTTAATAATTTCGATACCCATCAGAGTGGAGTGGTGTTTCGCGATATCGATCGTGGTGGAAAAATTATAAACGGATCAAATCTCCTAAACCATACCTTTTTCACGGGCACGGGCACGGCAGAGAAAGGCTGCTCTGCTTGTACCATTTGCCTGTTGTTTTCGGTTGGCTTCTGGGTCAGTTTTGCGGTGAGCCCAACTGATGAAGCTAGATGATTTCGTTCTTCACCGGTGTATCCTGCGCGTCCGGAAGAAGCGCTCGTGTGCATCTAATGGAGCACCGGACGGAGGCGGTTGATTTCACACGATCATAAATCGTATCTTGGAATGCTTCCTTCATTCCCTTTTTTTGTTTTGGAAGCTGCCTGATGAATGAAGTTTCTCCGCCTGAACCACGCGTATCTCGGCGACGGATGGCCAGTGTCTTACGGGAATACGCTCGGTACGCTCCGTTGTGAAACCTGTCCCAGTAGATGATGCACTTTTCATCATAAACCTATCTCGTGCTGTTGGACCCGTATATGCGTGTGTGTGTGTGTGTGTCTGTCGGGAGAAAAAAAGGAGAGACCGAGATCGCGCGAATCACAGTGAGATGCGGGAGAGCGAAAACATTCGCTGCCCTGTAATTAGCGAGCCGCCGATCGATCGGTTTCGATGAAGCGTTTTGTGTTTTGTTCGTTTCTTATTCTTCTGTTGCTCTTGTTGATGTGTTTTTTTTTTGTTTTGTGTAAGTCGCTTACCGAAGGTCGCCCTTTAGCGTCACGCGGATCGTTCTCACCTTTTACCCGATACCCGTACGCCGTAACTTTGTTACTGGTGCGCTTGTTCGCTCTTTCCACCGAAGGTTTCTTCACCAACTTTGGAAACTCCTCGGAAGCAGCCGAAAAACAAAACAAAATACAAAAACAAAAACGCGATCGCAACCACCTTGGAAAGTTCTCAGCCTTATTCTCAGGAAGCGATCGTTATTGTGCCTTTTTTCATCTCTTTTTTGCCGCTTTCATGTCGGCAGAGATTAGAGATCGACGAGATCAAAGTAAGGGGGTGTGGGGAGGGGGTTGATATTTTCACACCTCCTCAACCGAGCAGGCAAATTAATGTCTTCCAACGCGCGGACTGACATAATGAAAAGCTCGATCGGTGCGTCGGTTGTTTTTATTTGCCAATTCTATTTTGCCACGAAGATCGCAAAGCAACAGTGTGCGCCAGATAAGGATTCTCGCCGTGTGAAACGTCTCTATGGATGCATTCAGTCGCTCTATAACGCTTTCACCTAGATCACCTTACAGAAAAGTAAGAAAGATTAAGTCTATAGAAAGTCCAATGGTGAGACACAAAGGACTTTGGTTACACTGATGTATTGTGTGTCAGCTATGCAGACATTGAAGTCTTAGAATAGATAAGATTTGTCAAAGCTTTTTATTTAAACATTATTTTAAGAATCGTCTAACGTAATTCTTCAGCTTCATTGTTTTGCTGCATGTTGAATGGTTCAACTCCTTTGGTTTCGGGCAACAGCTCGACATCGAATGACATCACCATTTGGCCGGTTTTTAACGCCATGATCGCTGATGACCGCGATGAGCCATAATAAGCTTGGACGGTTGAAACTCCTGCCACGATTAAACCGGCGGCAGTAAACACCATTTATCACTCGGACGAACCAAAACACTCAGCCACTGACGGGCATCGTCTGCGGGTCGGTCGGCGTCTGCATCTTGCAGCTTGGACGCCAACGATACGAAGGCGACTAACTACGAGATAAGGACCGTACCTTGCCTGAATGGACCAACGATCGCTATCCTGCCGGACAGCATGACGAGGTACGATGACGACGACGACGCACGACGACGCTACGGACTCGGCTTATCTGGGAAACATTTGTTTACAACCGCATTGACAACGATTACGGCTACCGGTTTCGCTCACGAGCACCGACTCGCTGGACCGTTGCTGATCAAAGGCAACATTAATCTTGAACCGTTCCGGCTGTTTCCCCGTTTTTCCTCTCGTCGGTTCCACAATGCTCCATCCGTTCGCCCGTCCGTCCAAGATCGAGTGGATCGTCGTTGCTGGTCACCCGTTTTCTCGTGCACGATGAGACGAGACGCAGTGTCCGAGCGCGATGAGGGTTAGCGTGCTCGTTTGCACCGCCAGCAAGTCCATTAATATCGGCAGGAGAATTGAGCAATGTTGGAATGTTTGGTGGAATAGTGTAGCGAAGTGCACATGATCGTTTCCACTTGCACCAGGGAGGGTGACTGTTAATGAAAGCATTCAATATGACACGTAGCTAAGAGTTGATGCTCTCGTTGGTGCCTATTGACATGCGTGGATCATCAACATTGAAATATCATTAAAAACCATGAATTGAAAGGATGAATCGAATATTAATGTATACTGATAATATTTATGTAATATTGATAGTTGCATGCAAATATTTTAAAGGGACTCTCTCTTTACTAAAATTATAGAACAGTAACTAACAATAATGATATATCACAAATAGTTCCATAATGCAATTGTAGGATCATTTATCGCTCACGTACCACCGTTATCTATACATTTTGCTATAATTGATTTCCTTTCTTTATTTTTACAATATTTCAGACATATGCTAGGATATATATCTAAATTGGATTCTATATTCTGGATGGTATAAATTGTTCCTTATAGATTGAATCAAACAAAAAAGCCTTACATTTGGAACTCGCGGTTCGTCAAAGATGAATTTTTGAGGTGGATTTCGTTGTGATTTGACCATTCATAAGCAGTTTTTAACATCTGATATCTCTCAAGTGAAACGTAATGCACGACATTGCATAAACGGAAATGGCACCTATTTTTCGAGTAATACTCATAAGCCCAACAACCTTCAAATCATTAAAGATTTCAAAAATTTTAATCTGTTCATTAAGCTCCTTAGCTTCATTCGCTTTTTTTTATTATTATTACTTAAAGCACTCAGAAAATTAACAAAAAAATAGATATGTCACCAATAATGGGCAGAACTTCAGATATTGCTTTGGAAAAAAAAATAGAATCGGGTTGATTGATTGATATTTCTCTTAAAATGCTTACATCATTTTTAAAAAATTAACAATATTGATCCAACTTTTCGTGTGTAATTTTGAAATAACATCTACACAAATCTTAGTTTATGATGTGATGTTTCCGATTTGAAAATCCAACACTTACTCCATAAATAAAGCCAATATTCAAAAATGTAAGGCTCACTACTCATGTAATAGAAACATCAAATTACGACTATTGATGTAATGATCTAATTATTTTGAACATTGGTGAACATCACAGTGTTGAACAGTGCTGTATTTCTTCTTTAGCAGCTCGAACTCAAGAATTCTTGGCCTACCATTATCGGGGTTAAGCGATTTTATTCACAAAAAGTTGTATAGTCAGTCCTACGACTGTCTGATTGATATTTTGGAGTGGTCCTGTTGTGTGGAACTGGTTCCGTTGTCAAATACACCAGCCCGTCCCAGAGTACTACAATAACATGTGTTTGCTCTAGCATTAAATCTGTGATTCCAAGATCAAAATCTTCTTTAACGTTTTTGTAGACAACTCATGATTCCAATATCCAACTCATTTTTAACATCCTCTGATTTCAATGTCCAACTCTTCTATGAAGTTTTCAAGGACATCCCATGATTCAGATGTTTATGCTTATTTCAACTTATGATTCCAACTTTTCTTTAATGTTACCGAGAGAATCCTTTGCTTCCAACCTCCGTCTCTTCCTCGACGAGTTAAAATTAATGTACGAATGTTTGACGTACATACACCAGCATGTAGTACCGTGACGAATGCGTAGTTCACATCCCATTAGCTTGAGCGTGCTGTGTGTATCCTTTCACCCTACCTAAGCAAGCAGGTAGCAACTCCCATCAGCATCAAAGCAAATGCACCGCCATCGCCCCAAAGGGCTATGGGGCGCTTTTTTTGTCGCTCGATACCACCACGGAAACCCCATTGTTGCCCCCGGTTCGCCCCCAGTATGGTTCACTCGAATGCACATAATTAACGCATAATTTGAATAAATTGTGAACATAAAAATGTCGATCCATGATTACCCTTCATTACACGCTATAAAATCGAGCGCTTCTTATCGCGTTGCGCAAATCGCCCCCAAATCGCACCAACCTCGATGCGCAATGCACTTTCATGTTTGCATGCACACTTTCTCGCATGTTCGTGTGCGTTTGTATGTGTGTGCCCACCAGCCAAGGGTACAAGCTGGGTGATGCAGGTTGGCAATGGCGTTCGTGCCGTGCTGCCGTTTCTTATTAAAATCAGCCCATCGGCAGGCACATTAGCCTTATCGAAGGCGTTTTTCCGCTTGCGCATTAAAAAAGAAAAAACACAACATATACACACACCTTTTCGATGTTACTTTTGCTGGCTGCATCGTTCTTTCACTGATTGTAACAGGCTAGAGTGATACGGTGGAACTGTTGCAACACTGCCAGCAGGACAGGAAGTCATACAGTCATTGGGCAGTGAGCATTTTTTTCTCTTTCCTTTCGCGTGTGTGCACTTTACCGATGAGAAGGTTCGAAGGTGGGTTAGTGAATTTTAATTGTGTTCTCATTAATGCCATCGCTCTCGGGGCGATCGTATTACCGCATTGATATGCAGCACCTTATTCATAATATATTTAATTACGTGTTTTTGTCCCTCGCAGGATAAACATATGCATCCACAGCGCAAACGCTGCAGTCCCCCAAAGGGATCTACCGAGAAAAATGGTGCTGTTCGTTCGTTTCTTCGAGCAATGGGACTGCGCAGAGTATCGTGGCTCCATCGCATCGGATGATGAAAGCCCGAGATAATGTGGAACAAAGGTGCAGAAAAGGGAAGCGAACGAAGCGCCTTCATAGAAAAACGATTAGCCCGTTGCCGGTGTAACCGAGGATCGAGCTTTCGAGGTTTCGGTTCGCCCTTCAGTCGGTTGTGTCCTCGGAGGATGGATGGTTCGCTTCGCCACCCCCAGGGAGGAAGGGTAATGTAATTAAGTTAACATCTCAACATATCATAAATCATCGCCCTGCACGTCCTACACGTCTCGCGACCGTGCGAGAAGGTTTTCTGGCCTTTTTTTTTAGTGTAAAGGAGACTTCTTCAGCGCGATGTCGGCGCGGTTTGAATTAGCGTTTGAAAAGCGGAGGACAGGTTAAATTAACACCATCCGCCGATGGGCGCCAGGGATGAGATTTTCTTCGGTGGTGAATCTGTCCCACTGTCTCAGTGCCAGCGTGCTGTTGCGCCTGTTTAGCCGTTTCGTTTCGGAGTTTTTGGTTCCTGCGCCGCACATCAAACACCATCGGCACCGTAGTGAGACATGAGTGAAGCCTTTCTACACTTGCACCAGCGCCCAGCGCCGGGGAACAGTGCGAAAGGTACAAGACGCACCGTAGTTCACGCCACAATCATTAGGAAGCGTAGTGTTTTTGTTGTTGTTGTTGACCTGCTTATGCTCTTTTCGCTCTCCACTTTCTGGGATATGATCGTTTGGGATGGCACGATGATGTGAGCCAGCGAGAAGGAAGTGAAAGAAACCGCGGTAACGAGCAAGTAATTGAGCGTCATCTGCTATGGGCTGTAGTTTAGGGCAGAAGATTTATTGGCGGATTTCATGGCGCAAAGATTAGATTCAATTCTAACCTCTTTAGAGGTAAACACTTGTTCGCTGTTTTAGAAAATAATTCTTGTGAAAATTTGCTTCACAGTAATAACAATTTTTGAATGATTTAATGTAGCTCATTTGTTAAACATCATGCAAATCCTCCAACCAATCTTTAATTCAACAATCGCATATTCAAATAATAAAATCGATTCGTTATCACAAACGAACTATCGATTCCTGTTGATTCCAACGTACGGCTTCTCACCGAAATGGTACGAATGTTTCACTTTTTAATTGAAAGTAAATAAAAAAATACGACGCATAATTGATCAGATTACAATTCCCAGCTGTCCCGGTGGGCATGTCCCGTTCTCATTAACAATTTAATTGAAAATGTAAAATTGAAATCAAACGTTCCGAAATCCCATCGGTAGTGCGACCGTTCGTTCACGCATTTTCGCATAAATGCGTTCGAAACGTTTTTAAACCCATTTTCAGTGTGGATATCCACGTGGCCAAGCGTTTTGGTGGGCGATTTAAATTTTACCCATCCCGCTTTGTTGAGGGTTTTTGTTTTCTCTTAACCCAAAATGGGATCGCTAATGGTACTTGGGCTGCTGAACTGAACCGGCAAGTCATTGAGCGGAGTTTAAAGCACTGCGCAGAGTCAACGGAAGCTGGAGCAACTGGGTACTTTGGGTACTTTGGGTACTTCACAAACAATTGGTACCTAGTGTCACTAGACCGAAAAAGGCCGTTGGGTAATGATCGTTTTGTAATTATTGTTGCTGCCATCTTTTGCCTACTTTCGGTTAAAATCGAGTGGTAGCCGATATTGGCGCTACTCCACAGGACACACAGAACAGTGTGGAATGGGTTTTGGGAAATGGATTTCCTCCAGCTCGGTCGCATGTACACCGTCCGACCGAGTTATCAGATGGCAGGGACGATAATTCACCCGTGCTGGACTTTCGTGCGCAGAAATGTCGCGACCTTGGTGCACCGGCAGGAGGATGGCAATTTAATGAGTTTCATTATTGTTCGCCAGCGGTTACACTTTTCACAGTCCATTTTCCAAACACTGTTTCAATTGCAATTGTGTTGCTCAACTGCAAATGCAATGTGGCATTCTTCCGTATAGTAAGTGGCACAATAACATTAAAGTAAACACTAAAAAAAAATAATTATAAAAGCTTAACACAAGACAAATATGAATATTAAGGGATGTTGTCATTAGCAACATGAATCAGGAAAACATATTTTTTTGATTTATGTTTTTGATTTTGAGATGTTGAAGAATTACAATTTCTCCAAGGATTTGCATCTGAAAGCAAACCTCTTCTAAATGAAAAATTTGCTACAAAAAGAGCGAGCAGGTGAACCAGCTAATTTTTGACCAAATAAAAAGGATAATGAATATTGGAAGGCTTTCGATGGTTCACAATCAACCCGTTGTTTCTTTTTCTTACGCAGCCAAACGGGTGTTGGTGGCAATTCAATGAAACAGCATGAAATGCGGTCGCAGCTGAAGTTTGGTCTGCTTTCGCGGTCAGATGTAAAGAAAATGCCGCACCATCAAACGCCGGTGCAGACTGCAGGTGCAGGTTTCATTTATTAATTTCCCCCCCCCCCCGAAAGCGATGCTCATTAGCGGTACATCTTGAGTGTTTTAGAACTGGAACATCATTCGGTGCGTATAAACTCCGTATCATCCCATTTTGTATCAATCGGCAGAAATAACGCAATGATATTTGCTGGGTTTAATAAATATTTTTCAATTCATCACAAATTCATTTTTTAAATAGAAAAGTGTCCAAGAAAATTAATTGCAAGAATACAATTCAATAACAAATAATTTTCATTACTTAGCAAAGACTGTTTAATATAATGAAAACATGAAGTTGAAGTTTTATAATTAATTTGTATGTTAATGTAAATTAATTATTTTTTTCAAGCATACTTTCAATCGCAACAATTTCGAACATCATCCATGGAAAACATCTGCGGCATATCATCACGACAAAAGGTTAGCCGACAAGCTTTGTCGGCTCGCGAACCACGCCTTTATCAACGCCGGCAAAGGATGTTCAACCGGTTCGGTGCAAAGATGCTTTCCGGCACCTTGTTTTCACAGTTAAAAGCATGTCTTCCTCCCTTTTTCACGTTCGCCTTTCGGTGGCTTTTTCGTCTACGACAGTGCAACTGTGAGCTCTATGGATGGTGCGAAGAAAAGCATTACGCTGAAAGAAATACAGCTATACAGCCCTCCGTACATCACGCCAAACGCCTGCCAGAGAAAGAGACCAATATCTGCCCGGTTCATAATGCTTCGCTTTGAAAACCCCCGAAACTGTTCGAAAAAACACGAAACGGGACGATGCAATGTTCAATTTGCAATGTTTTGCTTGGATTCACGAGCGGGTTCGTCGCTTAAGCGCAAACCGAAACAGCAGCGATCAAACGATCGCGAGCAATGAAAAAAAAAGGAAGCGACGACGACGACGACTACACTTTCCTCCAACTGGACGGACCAACGGACCAACGGAAGGGGAAAGAAATAAAAACAAGATCATCCGAAAAGAAAAGGCTCACGATCACGTTCACCTTTAGCGGCTCGCGCCCTTTGGTCGGTCGGCAAGAGAACAAAGAGAATATATGCCCGATCGCGTCGCGAAGCGAACCAATGATTGGCTAATGATATCGAACGGATCATTATTTATGCCTTTTGTTGCGCAAGGCTCGCGCACACGCACGCACTTGTACTGTGGCGCGCGAGCGTTGCGTTTGCGTCCTTACCGGTTTCCTTGCTTTTCTCACGAGTTCTCACAACTTCACACGTCCAGCGGCTGGTAGTTTGGGGCCAAAGGCAAATCTGTACCACTTCACAAAGGTACACAGCCGCAGATACACGAACGCAGACAAGCGCTTCGGTAAAAGAGCGGGTGTAATGTTTCGGAATTTCGAAGCATAATTAATAGTTTTAGGTTCTCCGATTAGGGCAAAACGGTTGCGCCCATACGCGTCCGAGCATTTGGATGGCTGGGTGGGACGCAGGGAGCGCACGTGAAGGGATGGTGGAATTTGTGGGGGCAGGAGGGTGGGAGAAAAGAAAACAAAAACACGACCTATTAGCGAGGTTGATTACAGGCCGGCGTTTGTGGTTTTGCCTTAACACCTTACCGAAATAAGGGAGATAAATCGATGCTTCCTGCGAGCCCTGGAGCCTTCTTGTGGCTTCCATTGTGTCCTGGTGCACTTGCTGATCGACTGAAAAAACGAAAAACCCGAAAAGGATCACCGTACTTAAAAAAGCCGGAGTCAAAGAGACTATCGTTATTCTATGAGGTTTCGAGCCCTTGATCAGAAAGGCCCTTACCACTTTCGGAGAACGGATTCGGCTGCGGTTTCCATTGTACCGGGCACCGGGTTCGTTTCTCGAGTGACAACAGTTGCATCGTTTTCAGATCGAACCATTCCCAGGGATGCTTAGAACTGGAAGAAAAAAAGTTCCACGTTACCACAAAACTACACAAAGGGTGCGAATGCTTTACGATGCGTCAGGTAACGGGGGATGATAATTTTACGTTTGCCGGAAGCGAGTGCATAATGAGGCGTTCGATTGAAATTGTGTGGTTGGTGAAATATTTTGCTAGCGTTCGTGGGATGTGGTACAACTTGCGACTCTATAAACTCTGAACACGATGTGGTCCAAAGCTTAACGATTCTGAGATCGAATATCGATTGCGTTTGTATTGCATAGAGTTTTGGGGGTTTTGGAGCTGCAAATAAAAGTATTATGTTTAGTTCATTGTTGAAACACAATTATTAGAGCCAATCGATCAGTTATTCTTGTATAATAAACACTTAGTATACAATGAACATGAAAACTTTGGCACTTTCAAATATTGCAGGACATCATGAGAAATAGACCATAAATGCATAAAATATTTAAAACAATTAACTACCCATATTTTCGATTCGTTTAATGCGATGACCGTTGGTTCGGACGAATAGGCGACGTCCTTCGATATATGATATATTTGAATATCCTTGGAAATATTCGGAAAACCTTGTGAAGCAGTGTATCACTCTTATTTTTTTCAAACTACCCTTGCCAAAAAGGCCTTGGAGAATTGATAATTCTCCAGCACCGAACAAGTATTAGATGATTTGGAATTAGCTTTACTAAGAATAGGTCACGTAAAATGCTCATATGCAAATACTCATTCAATTCGTTGTATAACAAATAATAGGAAACTCTTCAAAAGAGTTTATTAAAGTAGAATTAAATTGGTAGTACATTAATAGTCATTTGTATTAATTTTTCGGACTGAGGCATTTGTGGTGGATAAGAATATTAACCTATTTTAATCGTATTATACATACAAAATAAACGGCAAAATGAAGAATCAATTCTAGTAAACAATGTGAATCGTTGTTATTTTTAATTTTGAAGCATTCTAATTAATGATAATTTACAAGTATTGATCAAGCTTTGTGAAAACTCTCACAGGAAATGTTCGCATGTTACAAAATTTAATAAATTTATTAAAAATTTCTATGAAATAGTTTGTGAAAAATCGATGCCATTACCGGAAAGGACAAACAACAACTATTCATCAGCATTTGTCGACTGCCAGTGCTATAAGCTTCCATTGGGTAAAATGAACATTTGCACAAAAATAAATTACCCATGGTTAACAATCGATAAACGCATCCAGAGTAGCACACTTTGCAAACAATGCTACGTCACCCGCCTTCGCATACACAGAACCGTGGACAAATGGGATATATGTAGGATGACAGGGTTACCCCCGGCTGTCAAAAATGACAGCTAGGTGTGACAGAGGATTGAGCGGAAAGCCAGAGTCAAGATCGACGCGTTGCTAGGAGCACACGGTTTTCGGTTTTCAATAAAACATTCGTAGCGCTCGTTTCCCTTTATCTTACATTTATTAGTTAAACTAGTACATTGAATTTATCATCGTGGTCAACAGATTTCAGTCGAAGGATTTCGCCTGGCACTTGTCTTTTGCAATCAAAGGTAATCTTGTGCGTCTATGGCAAGTCATAGGGATCGAGGATATCACAAATCGTCCTTCGGCGCGATCAATTGTATTACACTGTCCAAGGGGGCTTTTAC
Source organism: Anopheles rivulorum (assembly GCA_018908115.1). Lineage (NCBI taxonomy): Eukaryota > Metazoa > Arthropoda > Insecta > Diptera > Culicidae > Anopheles > Anopheles rivulorum. The sequence continues at coordinate 26,167,287 of CM032177.1, read as the reverse complement.
ATAAACTTCGCTGCGCAATATATTACTCCAAGTCATTTTGTATTGCACAGGGAAGTTTCAGCGGTTTCTTATGTTCCAACTTGACGCTTAGACTTGGAAATCCAATCGGACAGTTTGAAGAATGAGTCGTTCCAAAGATGAATGTTTTGAATCATTTGTCGAATGGTTCTACTGAAATCCGGCTCACACGATTTGATAGCAAACTAGCATCTTTAGTGATCATATCCCTAGGCAAGCCCGCCAAAATCCTTTTAATTTGAATGGTACTTATTTCGTTGTCAATGGCGAGCCCCGCCTCGTCTTGCCAAATGTTGATGGCCACACTAGCAGATTTGTCTTGGTGACGGTAGAGGTATGTGTTGATTGGTCTAAAATATTGTGTGAGTGTCGTTCCTTAATTTTCTGAGTAATTTTTGATCTGCGACCGTATTTATCAGCCTGCAGATGTGTAGTTTTAAATATTGATTGGTCCAACACATTGTACGGTGAGCTTTCCTTGATGTGAGCAATATTGTTTGATCTCCGCTCATCATCGTTAAGCAGCAGATGTGGAGCCATTAGCATAAATAGTTGCTCAGCCCATGCTGGAAGATCGTACGAGGAGAAGCATAATTGCCAGTACGGCAAACCGAGGTGTGCAATGTTCATTCGAAGATAATCGGTGAAAGAATCTGCCAACAGTCGCCATTGTAAGGTAGCAATTTCGAAGAGATAAATTTTTGAATCCCCGGTCTCGGTGGCCTCATACACAAGGCATACCTTAGCCAGCTTGTCTATGGTTTGAAGCACAAACACCTTTTGCGAGATATTTACATCAAATGCCGAAATATGCGTCAGTTGTGGAATTATGATCTTTCCCACTGGCAGTACTTCTTGACGCGAATATTTAAATTTCCAAGTTAATTCCACTCCATTTGAAGATTTGTAAAACCGTCTCAAATCTTCAGGTAAACGAATGTTGTTACGATCCTCCCATGCCTCTATTTGTGCACTTGGACATGGCAACGAATCATTCAATCGCACTTTTTGCACCGATTTATAGCTTCTCAAAAGCTTGATAAGCCCTAGAAAAACTCGTTCCATCGCTGCTCTTCGTTTCTCGACTGCACTTCTCTGTCACTAACTTGTTATGCTGAAAGTAATCGCGATGGTTGCTTATATAGACAAATCGAAGCCTGCTAAGACCTTTCACACATTTTTACATTGGTAGTTTGACTGAAATGTATATATCGATAGCGTTGTTTCTTCAATAGCAAAGGCAAAGCCTGCTAAAGTACAGGTATTTAGTTTTCCTTTGCTCTGAACAAATAATCGTTACGATTCAGTTACTGCAAGAGAATTGAGTTGAAATGGCACTGCACAAGGTACATGAATCCCGGAAAACAACGAAAAATCTTTTTTTTT
>CM032177.1:26061160-26165448 GCA_018908115.1 Anopheles rivulorum | reverse complement strand
CTTGGCCGAAGGCGCGTTGGTGGACAATTTTATGCCTTGCAGTGGTTTGCCACTTAGCTTCGACTGGGAGTTTTCAAGGCGGGAAATTTCCTTAAATTTGCCTTTTAATGCGGATAGAACACGTATCAACCGTGGCTCGAAATCCTCACGGAGCACGGCATTGTGGATGATGTCTTCGGTATTCGTCGCATCGTCTTCTAGTTGCTCTTGAAGGCTTTCCAAATCGTTGGCCAGCTTCTCAAATTTGTGTAAACGCACTTCCACTTGAGTAGCATCCCGTTCAGCATCGTAACCGTGCAAAAATTGCTCGTAACGCACCAGAGCAGCCAGCAACGTTGTTCTCCTTGATGCCAAAACTGTCGGTTGCGCAGGCATTGCGATGCGGTTTGTGTGAAGCGAATGTACACGGAAGTGGTTCAAAACAACGCGGAAAAATCACCAATAACGTAAAACACGCGTGGAACGAATATCAAAAACTCGCGAGTAATTCAGGAATCGCAAAATAAATCCTGGTCACGGCACCATGTTCAGTCGCGGAGTTTTCGGATGTTTTTTACGTTGCGAAATAGTTACCAGTGTTTTCCGTTGTTAGAGTAGAAGAGATTTATTAATGCTAAAATAACTTATATTTATAATGTTTGTAGGGAATGAGAACCCCGGTTCTCATCCCGAGCGCTCACTTGTGAGAGTCCTGCTGACCGAAGCAAAACGATCGTGTTTCGTTCAGTTCCGATCGGCTTGGTCCTATCAGGGCTGCTCAAACAACAACAACTGGGTGAATACATTTACACCATCAAGGCTAGGTCGCCGTATGTACGCAATCATGTGACGATCTTGGAACGAAAAAATGAAGCGCTGTCGTTTTCTATCATGGCCGAAATACCTGAGCGGCGTCGGGCATTTGTAAAGGCCGTGCTAGAGATATTGGAACAATATGGATTCGACGGAGTGGAGATCGCATGGGAGTGGCCGGGAACAAAGGTCAATTTCGGAGGTATCTCCAGCGATCGTGAATCACTGATCTCGTTGCTGACGGATGTTCGGTCAGGACTAAAGAGCCGAAACAAGGAACTTCTGTTCTTAGGAACCGTGTATCCACTCGTACTGAGGGAGTCCTATCGTGTTTCCAGCATTTGCCAGTTGGTGGACTTTGTGACACTGTTCACGTATGATATGCGCCCGAGCAGCAACAAAGTGGCGGATGTGCACGCCCCAATGCGAAACAGATCCTTCGAGACGGATTCAAATCGTGCTAGGACCAATGTAGTAAGTGTAGGATGCCTTTCAGTTATTCGGTTCGATTTCTTATATTTACATTCTTCAAGGTCGACGGTGTGGAGACATGGATCGATTATGGATGTCCTCCAAAAAAGCTTATCCTAGGCGTAGGACTGTTTGGACAAGCGTACACTTTAGCAAATCCTTCGGTATATAATGTGGGAGCTCCCACTGTTGGACCTGGAGAGGAAGGAGAATATTATTACGGAGGCTACTACCCTTATTATGAGGTATAGTTGGGGTCACAAGAAATTCTGCCCAAAATTTATTCTTTCAACGTATCTGTTTTCATTGCAGCTTTGCGGTTTGATAGGTAGAGGATGGAACATATATTATGATCCCATTGGTCAGATGCCATTCGCCGTGCGAGGTAATCAGTGGATGAGCTACGAAGACACGAACTCCATCGGGGTGAAGATGGACTTGTTGCAGGAAAAACGGCTCGGAGGCGTGGTACTTCATTATGTTGATTACGATGATTTTTGGGGATTCTGTGGTTCGCTGAATCCGCTCACCACCTACATATATCAGCGTTTGCAGCAAATCCCATCCGATATAGGGTTCGCCATTGAATGGAACAAGTAGCGAAGCATACTCCAACATAACACAAGATTCGATCGTTTAAGAAAAATGAATAAATTTGCAGTTCATTTTTCAGTGTAGAATTGTTTCAAGTTTCTTGCTCTCGTTTTGTCCTTTAAACTCCTCTACTCCCTCAAACCTTAACTTGACACTCAAATATGTCCTAAAATATCACATCTTGTTGAAATGTTAGTACCTGCAAAAAGAAATATTTTCTATTGTTTTGTGATGCTCACGGCGCAACATGACACATAATTCATGTTTAGTTGCAGATGATAAATTCAATCCCCAACATTCAACTAACCGAGAAAGGCAAGCGAATATTTAGCACTGTCATAAAATTGGGATTACTTTTTCTGCATTGCTTTATTCACATGCCCACAAGTCGATCTGACCACCAGCACTAAGCGAAACCAGTTGCCTCGTTTTGCTCAATCAATGTGCTTAATACCGTAAAGCTCATTCCTTATACAAATACGAGCATCTCATCACGTATAGGTGTCCGTCGTCATGTTGGTAAGTTAAAATTTTATGAATGAACTATCGATGTCAACTGCTAAGCCGTACTCGAACGTGGCTCACGCAGCGGACAAACTAATCGGCTGACCGGGTTTGGGTTTGTGAGTGGACCGATACTTCAGAAGCACCCCAAGAAGAGTTGATGGCCGGGGATGAATCTTTCACAAAGCTTTTATAGCGATGGTATTTTTTTTTTTGAAAAGGAGTGTCCCGGCCAACCCACTCGTCACGCCGCGGGAGACCAACGCCCACTTCCGGTTACGCTAATCTCATTATCGAAGCTGTTCGCTCCGATGCGATCCCTTGGCGCGGAGAAGTGACAAAAATGTTAATCCTTTTCTTTTGGTACCACTCTAGAAACGCGTTGCTTAAACGACTGCAACCGAACCGTTTCCAAGCCTGCCGTGGCTTCCTTTGGTCGAGCTTCACCATGGAGCAAATACCACCAAAATGCGCACTTGTCGAAGTGTGAATTTCATTTCTCGATGCTTCGCCGGGTGAGCTTGGGACGTTTGGGAGGACGTTACGAAAATTTAGTTATTTCGAAAATGACCTATGCGACAGAAAAGCGTTCAACAATGTGAGGGAAGCAAGAAATATTGGAGAAGCAAAAGGTGTGCTTACAAGCGAGAAGGAAACGTTTTGTCGATGATAATGTTAATGGTATTAAAAATGATAGCCTCGGCAACAGACAACAAGCAACCCACTCGAAAGTTGAGACGTTTTTCTTGTTCGCCCAAACCCGGTTGAAGCTTGGGTGAGCTCGGCTGTTGTTTGTTGTGCTGGTATTATTTATGAATGGATTAAAATATCCGACTAGAAAACGATCTCGACGACTGTTTGGGAGGGTGCACGAAATTTAAATAATCCCAACCCGACTCAAGACGCCTTTATTCTGGTGAGATGTTTTTTCCTTTTTCTTTTAAAACTCGTTGGCTTGATTAGCCAACGGCAGCCCCATGAAAGGTTGGCTGGATGGCTGTAGCATCGACAGAGACTTTGGGCTCGTTTAAATGCGAGTTGCAGCACCATCAGTAACGGGTAAGTCTGCCCGTATCGCGGCTATCGGAGTTGCTTTATCATTTATTTATGAATTGATATTTTATTTTAATGTCATATTTTCTCCCTGGAGGTCACAGACCTGCGTACGAGGTAGGAAAGCAACGATAAGTCTTCGAGGAGTATTGATTTTGTGCGGGTTTAAGAGACTGCTGTCGATCGTGTTGGATGGAGGTGTTGAATTATATCTTCCCTTTGAATCGCTCACACACCTTTTCGGGTCTCGTGCTCAGCACATTGATCGTTGTCGTCTAGGAAAATGATAAGAAATTAAAAGATTTCACCAAGCAGTACAGCATCGTTTAAGGAGCTCAGACCACTTCTCCATCTCTCTTTTCTTAGCTGTTCAGCATATGTGCCATAAATTCAAATAAATTGTTTGCAATAGATCAATAAACTCGCATATATTCAGTAGGATGTTCTTATCTGTTGGAAGTTCTCGCCTAGTGGTATCGCATAACAACATCCGCTCATTTATGATTATTAAATTATAACTCATAATTTTTCGTTCGCTCTACAGCGTCAGCCGATTGGTTTTCCGGACGTGCCTAAGCAAACGCCTACCGCCTACCGCTAGGGTGTATATAGCTTCCCGCTGGGGCCATAAGCTCCAAACAGCACCGACATTCGGCAGCAGATTTCATTCACGTTCGCGCTGATCGAACGATCACAAAACCGATCGGACACTCGGCGGGTGGTGAACAGCTTAGAATCTTAGAACTGCTTTGCTTTAAAGCTTTCATGCGTCCTTTTCGATCATGTTTGTAATCGATTGATTTTGCTGCAGGATTTCATCATTTTGCCTGCTTTTGCGACTAAATTTTCGTTCGTGCCTCTTCATTCGCTCTCTTCAACATCTTGTCACGCTGGCTATCACATGGACCACAGGAACCAGGAGCTACATTCCGATAAAAATCGATAATCATTCATTAATAACTGATCGGTAGAAAGAATGGCAAGCCAGTGGAGTTACTACGAAGAGCTCGTAGGTCGTGGCATTCGGGCAGACCACTCCTCTCGCAAGAAGCCCGATGCCGCGTTGTCTTTTGCTGATCGACATTCACTGATAATTACCCTCTTTCACAATTCCGTCTGACAAGCGCCCGTCGAGGTGAGCCGAAAGGTGCAACGAAATGGCTGAATGTAGCCACGATGGTTTGGACACGGTGCAACCAGCCAACTGGAGCAAAGAAGCTCGATCGAGGTGGTGCTGTGCGAGATGGCGAGAAATATGGTATGATCGTGTACCAATATTTTACCATCGATGGACACTTAATCAATCACTTCACTGCAACTCCGCCCCGGTGGTCTTGAGATCGGTATTATGCGTTTCGCCATTTCAACTCCTTTGTGCTGGAGATGTTTGGAGGTTTCCGAGACCGTATACATATGTATACTTGTCGTTTGTTATGTACGATCAAACTGCGATTTCGAAAGATGGGAAGGACTTTTTGGGTCTTTAAATATACATAGTACTTTAAAGAAATGTGAGATTTTTGTTATCCTGAAGGAATTGGATTTTCCTTAAGAAACAAATAATAACAAAGTTATGTTTTATTTATAACATTTTTCAGCTAAAAACGGTATTTCATAAATAAATTTTTCTGTGGTTGACCCAGTATAGCTCGTCCTATTGTCATTTATGTAAACGACTCATCAACAACAACAACCATTTGCCTATTTTCCGTCGCACTAATTTGACAGGAAAAAATGAACAAACCAAAATGAGTTCGACCAACTTCAATTTTTTCCTCTTTCCCTGTGGCAAATACCCATCGCACCCCACTGTTCCGCTACCTTCCACATCCACAACGAGGTCAGCCAGGTAGAGACGTAGATAATTGTCTAATTGTCATTGAATGAAACCATGCACGGGCGGAAAACCTACCAAAAACCAGATCTAAATGAGCTGATAGAGTACCGGAAACCTCAAACACTCCAAACGATTTAGTCACAACACAACAACAACAGAAAAAAAAACACACACAAAAGGCGCACACACAGTACACTGTTTAACTGACAAAAATTAGACCCAAAACTCAAATTATCGTTTTCAACCTAATTAACTCAACTAATCGCCATCGACATGCGGGGCTCGGCATGGTAAAAGGATGCTACAGCAATTTCTCCCAAGGCAAACCCAACAGACAAACAAACACAAGAAGAAAACGCTGGAGAAAGTAACAAAGAGGTCACCAGGTTTGTTCGTGATAAGATTTGCCATCATTGACACCGCAGTTGCCCTTTGTTTGCAGAGACCCTGCGTTGTGGTTTTTGATTTGTGTGTTCACATTTGCATTCGCTGTTTGTAGTTATCCGAGTCGGCAAGCAAACATCATCATTAACCTGTGCAATGGGGCCGTGGGGTCGTGGGGCCGTCTAATCATGGATCGAGCCCCTACGCCGATAATTCGTCTCGGAAGCNTCTAATTTGACAGGAAAAAACGAACAAACCAAAATGAGTTCGACCAACTTCCATTTTTTCTCCTTTCCCTCAGGCAAATACCCATAGCACCCCGCTATTCCGCTACCTTCAACATCCACAACGAGGTCAGCCTGGTAGAGACGCAGATAATTGTCTAATTGTCATTGAATGAAACCATGCACGGGCGGAAAACCTACCAAAAACCAGATCTAAATGAGCTGATAGAGTACCGGAAACCTCAAACACTCCAAACGATTTAGTCACAACACAACAACAACAGAAAAAAAACACTCACACACACACACAAGGGGCACACACAGTACACTGTTTAACTGACAAAAATTAGACCCAAAACTCAAATTATCGTTTTCAACCTAATTAACTCAACTAATCGCCATCGACATGCGGGGCTCGGCATGGTAAAAGGATGCTACAGCAATTTCTCCCAAGGCAAACCCAACAGACAAACAAACACAAGAAGAAAACGCTGGAGAAAGTAACAAAGAGGTCACCAGGTTTGTTCGTGATAAGATTTGCCATCATTGACACCGCAGTTGCCCTTTGTTTGCAGAGACCCTGCGTTGTGGTTTTTGATTTGTGTGTTCACATTTGCATTCGCTGTTTGTAGTTATCCGAGTCGGCAAGCAAACATCATCATTAACCTGTGCAATGGGGCCGTGGGGTCGTGGGGCCGTCTAATCATGGATCGAGCCCCTACGCCGATAATTCGTCTCGGAAGCGGCGAAAGCAGGTGTCATTAAAATTTTCACGTTATAACTTACTTAATTGGACTGCCAGTCGGTGCGATCTGCCACGAAGGACACCAAGGATTGGAGTAGCCAAACCGAAACCTACGGCGAGACCCATTTCAATTGTCTTGAGCAGGCCCACGGTGCTGAGTAGGTTTGTGATTTATTTGGCCATGGTTATGGTACACCGGGACCGGGCAAATCATCACCCCAATCGCCCAGCGCCATTCGACACACGCAGGGAGGTGAAGCAGCAAAAGTGTCACAGGAAGCACACACTAATTATCGTCAATTTCCGTGCTCAGTCGCTCCAGTCGACGAGTTCCATCCTGGCTGTCTGCGGTCGTTCGTCATTCATGCCCGCCATTTTCCATCTCGGTAGTTGGCGAGGAAAAATGAAAACGTTTGCCGGGAAGGGGTAAAAAAAGGTCGTGGGGAGGCGAGAACAGACCTCCACCTTCACTTACAGCTACAGCGCCTCCCACCGAAATGAGACTCGCAAGGTAATTCGGGCTCGGTAGTTTTGTTGTGCTTCTGTCGCCGGGGTAATCGGTCGTCTTCAAATGGATCTCGCTTTATATGGACAAACCTACGACTGAGTGAGGCACATTGGTCTGTGTGTGGGAAGGTAAATACACACACCGAGGTTCGGAGAATTTCCCTACCGAAACCGATATCACAGCCGGGCGATCTTAATTATGACATGCAAACCAGCAAACTACCCGCGCTCCCGAGCATCATAAACGATTTGTTTTGCGTTTTTTTCCCCCTCAACCTTAGCCTGATGCTGATTCACCCGCATCGTCGCCATTGGTGGTTATTTGGTCTGGTGCATGCGACGCGCGCTGGACCGTGGGTGGACACGGTCGCCCGGTGACATTTGGTCACAAAATGGAAGCGGTTCCATTTTTTGTTTTACGGGACGCTTGTTTTCTAACCAATTTTCCTTCCTTGAGCCCCGTTCGGATGGGGTTTTTGATAGCTTATCGTGTTTGCTGCTTTTGCTTTCGGGAAACCATTTTTGGGATGTCGTTGAATCGCGTGCTCAAACGAGAAAAAACACTTCCCACACTCATTCGAAATGAGCTTCCCGCGAGCCTTTGTTATTTATATTTGTTTAGCGCCTTCACATCCATTAGTCTTCTTTGTGAGGTTAAGTTTATTTGTTTTAATTTGTCTATTTTCTTTCCTTTTTTTTCTCTCGCCCCCTACTTATTGGACTCAACAGCGATCTCGATCGAACGGGGTTCACGTTCGGCAAAAGCAATCGACAGAAAGACGGAAAGCAAAAACCAATACACGCCAACCTCGTCAACCAAAGCAGAGCTCGTTTTATTTAATTCGCCTATCTTGTATTGCTTTTTGTGTTGTTTTATTTGTTTGGTTTTTTTTTTTGTTTTCGATGTTGTTGCTGCAAAACCATCACGACGACCTATTCGCATTCTTCGGGTGGGATATCTGCAATTTCTTCTGTCGATTTTACCATCCGTCAGTGCGCTTAGCGTAGCGTGTAATTGAAGATTTTTATTTCGTGCCGTGGATTTGTGCCTTTACCGTCCCTTCGATTTTGGGGTAGGTGAAATGCTTTTGCTTCCTTTGTTGATTTCACCCACCCATTGCCTTTCCCGTAGGTGGAGAATAAATTTCATTATACGTTTTCATTTTCCCGATCGGTATCTGTTTTTTTGTTAAAGATTCGTAGAAAAAAAAAAACACGCAGCTCTTCTTTTTCATTAATTCGTAATGACAAAAAAACCATGCTTCTAATGAGTAGCATTTTGAACCGCAAAACTTACCGGTTTTGGGGGGGTTCTCCCAATTGTGGAACGTTTAATTTCCCAATGCAAAGGTTTTTCCCACTCATTTTCCACTGGCGTAGCACTTATTTTTTCTGAAAAGCTAATTAGATTCTGCGGTACCGGCAGCCGGACATCGTTTGCATGTGCCTTTCGCCGAAAAGTCGTTAAAAAAGATCGAAAAACGGTTAGAAAATGGTGGAGCAAATTATTTTCAACGTCTTCACGCAAACACGCACACGGGCGGCCATTGTTTGCATTAGTCGAGCTGCTTTCCATACGGCCATTGACGGACGCCCGGTTTCCCGTGCAATGTCTTTAAATCCAATAATGAGCATGGCTTGTTTTATTTATCTTGTGAGATAATTTATTGGCTTGTTACGGTAGCGAAATTGATGTTAGTTTTTCTGTGCTTTGTTGGGCAGGAATTGAGGTTGTTTGCGTTTTTTCCTTCCATTCCAATCATCGTAAACATGCGGCTGCCTTTTGTTGCATTTTTATTGTGCAACATCTTGCAAGCAGGTTGAAGTCAAGGCGAAGCTACCCCAGGAATCGCATGCTTTGAAGGTATCGTAGCGTTTCAATTGACTTTTTTTTTATCTTCCGAGGAACACCGTGCATGAAGTGCCGGTATGCATCCTCGGGTCTGTGGAACTCGGGTCGTCCGGTCGTGTCGTCCGGTCGTGTCGTGTGGTACAGGTTTGTCAGCACTGGGAAAATTACACCGTCGATAAATTAATAATCAACGATCCCGAGGTCTTTCTAAATCTTTCATACCGCCAGCTGGCTCCCCGGGCGTGCTATCATTCGCGGTGCATTATTTACAGCGGATAGACTCGCGCAACGACGATCGAACGACGATAATTTGGTGATGTAAGGTGGCACCGCTGAACAAACATAATATCACCTCTAAATGGCCCAACTGAACAAATTGCTCGTTGTTTTGTGGGAAGACTAGCAGAGCGCAAACGCACACAATCTAATCGCACATGCAAACTGGTGTCAGGTAGCGGACAAATCAACAAACTGTAATTGAGCCTTCGGTCTATCAACAAGCCAACAGTTTGGGCGCTTGATACTCACGTATCTTGACAACTTAGCAGCGAGCTTACCAGGCGAAATTGCACCGGAATTGTTGGGTTGACAATGGTTGCAGCTCACGATAGGTAAAATTGGAGTTGTGTAATGTGTGCTATCATTTTGCTAATGAATGATGTGACTTGGGATGTTTTTTTTATTCGTTTTGCTTCAGGAAAACTGTCAACACTGTGGCAATGGTGGATCAATCAATTCTCCCATCTCTTAGTCAGGAGCTTTGAAAACACAAGCAATTCGTAATGCAATGAAATAACCTTCTCGTATTTCGTGATTAACAGAAAGCTGTTCATATGCTCATTCGACATTTTCTTTTGAGAAAATAAAAGTAATGGTTACTTAAATTCCATTTAAAAATGATTTCTAGGAGGTAATTTGTGCTGCAGCTAATAATAATGAATTTAATAATAAATACTTCAACATAAATAAATAGAGATCAGTTAAAACCGCAAAACTCTCTCTTTATATTAGGTATAATAAGTTATGGTTTCTTAGAATTATGTAGCATTTATCGGGTATGATGCATCTTTTGTGTCTCCTGTTCAGAGTAGTAGTCTTCAGGATATCATATCAACAAAAATCTTTACAAAAGGCACATAACATACATTATTATCTGCGTTAAAGGTGATTATCAATCTCTATTTTATTATATAAGAACAGTCTGATCGTAACTTTTTTTTTAAATATAGGGTCATATTCGTTGCTATTTTGGACCGGTTCTGTCGTGTGGAACTTTTAGTAAACCTTCCTAAATGAATGCAGATTTTAGTAGTTTTTAGTTCAGGGAAGTATTCGATCCTTTTATTAATTGTCAAACTGCCTTGTAAATTTATAAAATAAAAATGCAATGACCGCAAATATACGTAATAACATAACGTTTTATTCATTCCATGCGAACAATAAACTATTTTTCGAAAAGTCAAATGTAGTGAATTAGAATATTGATCAAGTACCCAAGAAAATAAATACGCTTTCACGATTCGTAGTAAGAAAAGAATGAATTGTGAATTATATCTTAAATGTCCTAAAAAATATGAAATTAAACTTTTGAATTTCTTAAGTCTCTTCCCGTGATAGTTGTTAATTTAATTAATAATCTAGTATTTTAAAAATATTCGTTGTTTCGTCAATGTTTGACCAAAGCTTCATTACAGATATCATCAAATCGTTAAAATATTTTCAATTTCTACAGGAAATTAAAAACTAAACATTGCGATTTATGCTAAAGCATTGCTTGTTAAACATCTTGAGCATAGATCGTTGTGACAAACAGCTTAAGCAATCCAATTTTAAGCTCTCCATTCGCTTCCTGAACCACTTCATTCAACCGTTCACATTACGCACCATGCCACCACGTCGATGCGGAAATAATTGTTTAGCTTCCGGAAGATTGTGCACATCCGCAGGGAATCGCTTATCTGAACGATGGGCACCCGATGGTTCGATGTTCATCTGCACAACCGCAACCAAATGCCGATCGCCCAAATGTAGGAAAAAGACAATCATGCGCCAACACGGCCTAATGGCTCATTTCGAGTGAAATTGAAACAAACCAGAGACCCGCTTAACGCGGGTCGCCCTTGCCAGGGTCGGATAAAAACAGGCGCTGCTCTCGTTTTTGACGCCCGTACTCGATCACCTTAACGCTGTTCAGATCGGGTGCCATGTGTGGCACAAGGCATAAGGCGGATGGCTTGAAGTAGATTACTTCCTGCTACCGGCGAAGCGATTAAATGGTTGCACTCATTGATCGAGGCTCGTGCTCGATTACACTTGACTTTTACCAGCAATCACTTTCGAAGGGCACTTAGCCCACAGCACATGTGCGCCTGGTTTTTGTATGGGATTCGTATTTCCTATTTTTTAATTCTGGTTTCAAGCTGCAGTCCAAGTCGTCGCGTCGGAATTGATAAATACTTTAATCACTAACCAGCCGAGCCGCATTGAGACTGTCCAGAGTCAGTCATTTGATGCTTCTGCAGGGCAACACCATCATAAAAGCAAGTAGCTTGTAAGGTGTTGGCAAAGGCGAGAAGCAATCTGTCAGAAAATTCAAAACATGCCGAAAACACCATCCGGACTGGTGAAATTGGATCATTTTTCGGAAGAAATAATTAAGCGCAACTTTGTTGCAACCGTATAATTTTTGTTTTTCCCCCACTCGAACACCTACATTTTGGGACGGTTTGGGACTAAATGGGACCGGAGCAAAAAAAATACATGTCAATTATTGATTGCCATCCAATATATAATATTTGTTTGCTGATCGTGCGCAAACAGAAAGCACCCCGGAAACCCCGGGGCCCACTAGTGTCCTGGTTTGGCGATTTTTTTTTCACCCCCGTTTTGTGCTTTTGACATGCCGGCAATTTCTTTTCTAGACAAATATCGGACCCAGGCCGTAATTGTGGTGGATTCGAAAAGCTACCCGAAATAATTACCCATCGTGCGCCGTGCCGATGTGATGCCGTTCGGATGTCCGTACAATTATTCGACACCTGAATAAAATGTGTCCCAAAGCAATGGTTCAACAACAGCACACAGAGCCTATCTGCCCGAACCCATCTGCGGCCTCGCTGCTAGTGGTATCCGAAAGCAAACTAAACCACAACGCTCCCTCGTTTTTCCCTAATCCATATAATTAGACATAATTTTTTGTTTATATTGATTACCGTTTTTCCCTTGACCAGATAACATCACGGGATGGATAAGGGATGAGGGTGAGCACACGAAAAGGGTCGGCTCATTCTGGAGCAGGTAGGTCTTCGGACACCTATTCGTGACCATGGTTCACCTGTTTCCCGTGCAGCTTCCCGTTAGAACTGACCGCGATTGATCGCTTTTTGATGAAGCCGATGCTGGTCCGTTTAGTTTCGTCGTCGTTGTTTTTTTTTGTTTTTGGATTTGCTTCACCCTACTTATGATGGAAAGTACATGCGCTTATGCTTTCTCGATTACGGTAAGAAGGAAAAAGAAATAGATAAATCATCGTTCCAACCAAGCTGGAACTTAATCGCTGCCAGGATGTCAAGCAGAAGCGACAGCTGCGAAATTGCTTTACAATCAACGCACACATTTACAAACCATTATTTTGTACGCATACTTTTGATAACACACATTGCCGGACAACTACACACGACGAAATTGGAGTACTAACATTATAAACTTGTAATGTTTCTAAATGAGTTTACATTTCATTGTAATTTATTTAAAATCTTCGTCACACTATTACTATACTATTAATTGAATTATTAAGAAAATATATTATCATGTAAAATAATAAAAATATCATTCCATACCTCTATGCTGGGTTAAGATTATAAGAGAAATGTTAGTTATCATTTCTAGTAAAGATGTACGTAAGGAATAAGAGGAAGAGATTTGAGGAATGAGTTAAATCCTACAAGAGCGTAACGATTTTCAGTACAACGAGTACAACAACGAGTACAACGAGTTTCTATGTAATTTTTCAATTCTTCAGACTTTTATTCAGTTACTCTGCGACTTATTTTGTTGAATTTCTAATCACTGTTTAAATTTTTCTTAAACTTCCAAAACAGTGTTACGTTTTGAGTGAAAAATTGTTTAAGGTTAAGATTTGGAAATTATATTGAGAACCAAAATACTAAAGGATTTTAATTCGTAACCCAAGTCTGCCATAACTAATTACTAGAATAGAATTAATCATATGCAAAAAGAGCAGGAAAAATATCTTTTACTCACTCTTCTGAAATGATATGAAACGCAAAACAGTGAGTTATTTATGAATACAGAGAGTGAGTGATTTAAAACGCAAAGGATTAACTAAATGTATTATTCTTTTAAATGTATTAATCTTAAAACTCGTCTGGAAAACTGTGAATTCTTCTTCCATCTCTAATTTCCACCATTATTTGGTTGCTCCATTATTAAAGTATTATTGTGTACATTTCGTACAAATTGAGTATTATTTCCCATTTCTTCCTCACCAATTTTCTCCCATCACATCATCACCGTGGTTATCATCGACGAAAAAATGTTTGTTTTTTGTTTCTTTCCACACTATATACAATGTTTGAGTATTAAAACTGGCACAGCCACAAAATAAGCTGGAAGTGGAAACACTAAAAAAATAAGAAAGAAAAAAATACTCACCCCGTACTTATACTCCCTTGCGCAATTCATCGCTTTTGCCATCGCGTCAAACGTTTGCGTCGAGTCTCCGGGGAGATAGAGACGGATAGCAGCATCAACACCCGTGACAGAAGTATCCTGCAGGGAAAAATCTTTCACTGCATGAAAAGTGTCTCCGTTGTTGTTTTTTTTTTGTGTTCATCTATCGTCATATTTCTACAAAGTTTCCACAGCTTCCTTTTTGCGGTAGTATTGCTTCCATTATTTCTTAATTTGAGACTGTTTAGGCATAACATCGTGGTGATTTATGTAGACATTTACCATATTTATTCCCTAAACAACAAAATAATGCTAAAAACATTACTTTTTTTTAGAATTGAAAGTCTTCTCATGCTGCAAATATGCAAATTAATTATTGAGTAACTCACTAAAGTTGGTTTAACTCCTATATTATTCTGGTAAAATCTCCTTCAGGAGATTTAGTAGTAATATACATGATTACTGAGTAATTTAGTAGTAATATACATGATGAGATTTAGTAGCAAAAATGATGTTGGTTGTGAATTAGAACAATTTTCGAGTTACTTCCGGAGGGTAATTTATCAAAACAAAATATTAGCAAACGAGTCATTTCATATAATGTTATAGGAAAAAAGAAACTGAGTATTCCAACATATCGCTCACACCTTCACGCACCGTATCCTTATGGTACACCGAACCTTCTCACATCTGCTCACGTAGCAACACTCACTGCAGCTGCTCACTGCTCACTCAACCCCAACACCAACTCACGCTGCTGCTCATGTTCTTCATGCTTTGTTTCTTTTGTTTTTCCCAATTAAATTCCGATCATTTCTCATCTCTTTCACATTTTCTCCACTCTTTTTGTCTCTCTTTCTCTCTCTCTCTATGGCATTGCCTTTTATAGCAGGTTCACTTACTTTGTGTTGCCTGTTGTTGTTTTTTTCGCTGCCTTGGATGAGATGCAGCACCGGAGAATGCATGATTACCCAGGTGCAAAGAGCGCGACTGCGCAGAAACGCACCTTGATTCGCGGAACCCCCAGAGTCCGCGTTTTGATTCGCGTGTTGGCCACGCCCCCAGCTTAAAATGGCAGCAGCTGCTCCAGCACGTCAGTTCCAAGAAGCAGCTCGAACCGACAGCATCCCCAACAGTGGATGCCCTCGGTAACCGTGTTGCCTAACCGAGTTGGTAAGCAAACCAAGCACGGTAAGAGTGGAGGAGATGGTGATTGGTGTGGGGGTTGAGAGGGGAGTTGGGTGAGAGCTTTCCACCCAAAAACGAATTGCTACCGAAAGCCACCCAGTCATGTGGTATGATAAAAGGGACGAGAGGGGGTGGGGGAGTGAGGGGATGAAGTGGGAAGTGGGTTGGAACGTTGCTTGAGTCGTTGATAGTTTGCACTGGTCACTTTAGTCACTTGGCAGGAAGAAGTGATGAAATCGATTTCCTTTCCCCATCGGAGATCCACCAGAACAGTTCCACAAACTCCATCACAACCTAGAACCCTATTTTGCAAGCATAGAAAGGATCGTGTTTGTAAGTGTGTGCACGTGTGTGTAAGTGCACTTTTTTACACATTGGCTAGTAGAGGGCTTCTCGTCTAGAAACTACTCGGGCTGAGCTAAATTGGATTTCGGATGCCTAGCCCAGCTTCTCGGTAAAGCTGCTCACTTACGTGGAGCTGCATGCAATGTTTAGTTACATCCCACCCTGGGTGGGTGGGATGGGTGGTTGCTGGTGTTGTTTGTTTCGTGGTGTTGGTGCGACTAGCAGCACTAGGAGAGGCTGTAAAATTTCATCACCTTTTTAAAGGCGGAAACTAGCTCGAGGTTCGAGGGATTAGCAGTCCGTCCAGAGTTTGGTGGTGATTTTGTGGTTTGCCCGGTGACTGTTGCAACTTCTACTAAGCAACGGAACTCTGCAAACGAACGCTTTTGGTGAAAGGTTTACGATGCATCCGTGCATCCTTGCTTATAGTACGGGGCGTGCTTTAAACTGCAGAACCATTGATCCAGGATATAGCCCGTGTATGGGTGGATTTTGTTTAAAAAAACCTAAAAATCAATAGCACAAAATCGTGGAATAGTTCATCTCACCTTCTTAATTTGCGAAAGAATGCTCACAAGTGAAGNTTGTGGTTTGCCCGGTGACTGTTGCAACTTCTACTAAGCAACGGAACTCTGCAAACGAACGCTTTTGGTGAAAGGTTTACGATGCATCCGTGCATCCTTGCTTATAGTACGGGGCGTGCTTTAAACTGCAGAACCATTGATCCAGGATATAGCCCGTGTATGGGTGGATTTTGTTTAAAAAAACCTAAAAATCAATAGCACAAAATCGTGGAATAGTTCATCTCACCTTCTTAATTTGCGAAAGAATGCTCACAAGTGAAGTTAACTTAACTCATTCTCAGTCCATTTCTCGTCCGGGACGCGTTCAACGTTGGATACTCTTTTTTTCTGCCCGGGTTTAAAATATAAGTTCGCAACCATCACAGAGCCGGAGTTTTTGGTGTCTCCCTGGAGTTTTCTGGATATTTTTTGTTTGTGCCATCCTTTATCGCGATGTCTCTCCAGTAGCTCACCGACGCCCGGACACTCTCTTGGTCTCTTCTGCGAGCAACGACGTTCACAGATGGTGCGCTTGTTAGTGGAAGGCCTTTTCCGTCTAAAATGTATCATTATGCTAAACAGCACTGTTCCAGCACTGTTCGCCCATGCTAGGTCCCCGAGCCGGGTGTACCTTCACCTTCATAGCGTCTACCTTGCCACGATCATCCACCCAAGCGCAACACAGCGCAAAGATGATGCGTTGCGCGAAATTAGCCACCCCGTAGCAACCGTGCAGCCGGTTCTGGTCTGCTGGTGGCTGGTGTTGCCGTGATGCTGTGGCCATCAGTGGCCCAACCCCATAGTGCCCAGTTTCGTCCTTTTTGCCACGTTGCCACTCACACCGTGCGCTGTTGCTGATGTGTTGTGTGGAGCAAATCGTCGCGTTTTCAACGTCCGATTTTCCGAGCAGCTAATGGCTTCCAACATGGCGCTCACCGACAACGACGACGACAACGGCGACATTGACGATGGTGGCCACCGAGACCGAAGGTTGATTGTTAATGTGATTAAAATGTAAATTTTATTGCTTAGTAAATTAGACATTTTCTACCAGGCTAGAAGCCATGCCGAAAGGGCAGGAGATGTTCAACCTGCTCCCGCATAGGGTGCATTGGGAAGGGAGGGCAATGATGGAGGTTCCCTTCTGAGGGGTGGGTGAGTGGTGAGGGGGCATCGGGGGTAAAGCATCATTTGAGCGAACGAAAGCTGTTGAAATGGCGAATTTATTCAATGTGAACGTCTTCACTTACGTGTGAATTTGAGATATGGTTTCGGAACGGATCTTTCGCTTTTGCCTGACATTTACCACGGCCCAGGGTCGCACTGTGACGGAGTGTTGTTGTTTTTTTTCTTCTCTGCTTTATGTTGCATCGTGTGCCGTTTGCTGTTTGAGAGGTTTCGGTTTTTGGCTAGATTGAAAAAAGCAGACAACATTGTCCAGGCAGCAGCAGGTTAGCGTTTGTTGAAAGTGAGATGACACTAGCTGATAATGATAATGAGGAAAAGCGCGGAAAAATGCTTTTACTGCCTGCAACCGGGTTGGCAAACAAGTTGACAAACGTTTGTGGATGGTTAAGGTGCTTTCTAGGATGATTTGAACAAACAACAACAACGATTGGAAATAAAATTATTCAACATTCAGGATAAGTTTCTCAAATCTCTAAGATGAAATGTTCTTCTTTAATCCAATCCAAAAAGAGATTTGGTGTGGAATTTTGATTCGTTTTTCAATACTTTCCACGAACTTTGCTAATGAATCCACGTCGTTCTATTTTTATTTATCACAACCAATGCTTTACACCTTTTTCGACATCTTCAACCAGATACACCAACGAAACCACTACATTCGATTGGCTACATATTCGCATCTGGTTTTCTTCACTTTGATTTCGCCAAATTATCGCTATTGAGAGTGGAGAAATTCTTCGTCTAACACTTCTAAAAATAACTATTTTTTCTTGCTTGTGATGATATTAAAAAATAACCAGAACAGTTCTCCGTTCAACTTAGAGTACAATGTTACAAAAAACAGAAAACGTTTTAAGAATGTGTACAGCTTGTAATACTTAAAAATTATTTAAAAATGTTAAGATTGAATAAAACTAAATTTGTATTTATTTTAATGAAACGATTAGTTTACTTAATTACATTTTTAACATAAATTTTTAAATCTAGTAGTTAACAGCATGTTTTAATTCTTTTATGGTTAATATTCAATATTCAAAGCTAAATATTTTTTTCTGTCGTTCTGCTCAACTCAAACAGATGGCTTGGGTCGTTCCAAAAAGAAAAGGCATTAGTTTGAAACAGATTTCTCAGCCGATGACATCCTGCTCCTAAAACCAGAGCACGATGCGGAAGTGAAAAGCGTTTCATGTTGAAATCCGAGAACCATGGCGAATCGGAAAAATAAGAGCCCATCTCAAGGCATCCATCAACCGCAAGCATGGTTGCCAACAAGTAAAACACATATGTTCTCGTCAATAATGAGCATGAAATCGAACATATTTTCAACCTACACGGTTTTGGAGAGAGTGTGGAAAATTGAAGCAGTTTATGAAAATCTGTCTACCAGTTAACACTCAACGGCACTGTTTCGTGAAACGTTTCATGGCACGGAAGTAAGCTGATAGTTTTTAAGTCATTCCAGAAGGCAATGTTTGATGAGTGCTTGAAAATTTGTTAAGCCGTTTCAAATTGGTCCGTTTGCTGACAGCAGACCAGAGGTATATAGGGCACTAGTTTGGGCTAGCTTTATTTCACGCCAATGGATGTGAAATGTGATTAATTGTTGTGCGTTGCAAATCGTACCACAGTGGCCGAGCGTTTGGTGTCTTTTGTCATCTTTCGATTTGTCTGGCAGCTGTTTGTAAGCTGAGAAGATGTTAAATGTATCTTGAAATTTTGAGGTCAATATTGAATAGAATAATTGATTAGCTTAAATAAAATATTCCAACCTGGGAACAATATCTAAGTGTAATATTTGTATGCTTCAGTGAAAACAGAACCCTGTTTGGATATCTTTCTACGAAAATCAATTCATTAAACTCACTCTCAAACGAGATAATGAAACGCATCGCCGAGTGCGTCAAGGAATGGAGTAAAACCCAACTGCCGAACAGGCGCATCTGGCACTGGGAGTGGCATCAAGCCATATCGCCAACGTGACGATATTTATAAACACGTTAACATCAAACGTAAATCTATCACAGCCACAATTGCGTCCCCATTCATCCAACTGGCAGGCGCTCAACCGAACCGAAGACCCACGGCCAAACCAGACGAGCGAAAACCAGACCTCAGCAAACGGATCATTCCGACCCTCCAGAAAAAAAAGAAATAAAGCTCAAACCTTATCCATTTCATAATTGTGTGTATCATCGTGATCATCATCGTCAGCGTCATGCATATGAATGAGCGATTTTCTAATGGGCACATAAAAACATGATACACGCGCGGCAAACACCAAACAGGCCGCCACAGCGCCCGGAAAAACGGACGCACACACATGCAGCAGGAAATCATCATCTCTGCCGTGTTTTCACTGGAATGTGTGCAACCTGCGGGCGTTGGTGGTCGCTGTTTGTTCGCTTGTTTTTCCCCCTGTTCGCCTTTGAGGGGTCTGGCAACACTTTTTCCCTTACTACTGGTGGCATAGAAGCCGCTGCTTCCGGTTTGCTGCTCCCGGCAGTCGCTGCGCGGTTTAGGGTTTTTCCGAGGGCGAAAGCAATAAAAGAGACCCCAGCCTCAGCACGAACAATCACCAAAAGGCCTCGGAAGCAGGGCAGCGCGGTAGATCAGACGAACCGATTTCGGGTTCGGAGGCAGCAAAAGGCAGAAAACTTTGCTCCAGCCCTGCGAATAGATTGAAAACTAAGCGAACTGTTCCGACCGGGTGTGTTGGCGTGATCCAACGAAGACCAACAAAGACGAAGATCTGGCTGTGGATCGTAAAAATATGTTTTATTGTATTATTATTTCCTATGCCTGATGTTGTGTTGTTGTCGTTGTCGATGGTTTTGGTAGGAAATTTTCAGTGTAAATTTTTAATTCATCACCGTACGCGACGTTCTCTTGCCGACTCTATCCGCGTCTGCATATTCGCTAGTTGGGTTGTCTCTTTTTTTACGATCATTTTTCTGCATATCGTCCCCAGTAGTTGTGTTTCTGTAGAATCGGCCTGTTCTGATCCAGTATAGGGCCAAACAAAACTTTCCAAATTCCCGCGAGCAGCCCGAAAGGTGAAGCTGAAAGTTCTTGCCACGGGTATGTTTGTTTTGCTTTCTTTATTTGTTTTCCATTCCATTTTCCGTGCCCTGTATCGCATTACTTTACGATCATCATAACCGCGCACAACTACCGGTCGGATTCATGACTTTGTTTCCTTTCGCTTTGGTGTGTGTGTGTGTGTGTGTGTTAGTTCTCATCAAATGAATGAAATGTCTTAATCAGCAGAAAAATGCTCTCACTCACGACTTTCCTGTTTTCTGCCGTGGCGTTTATGTTCCGGCCAGCGTGTGGAAAACTTCTTCGATTCATAACCATCCCTATTGACAATGGGGTACGTGCCCGGCACTAACAGTGCCCGGTCGAGGTGCGAGGATTTTCATGGATCAACTTTAATGTCGGTTTAAAAGTTTTATACAATCATTTTTACAACTACGCGCGCGTGTGAGTGAGTGAGTGAGCGGCGTCGTAAAAGGGCCGAATGATTCAAGCCATTGGGTTGCGATTCCCATCGGCATATAACGAAAATGGCTCTAGCGACCCGAACGCGTAGCAAAATGGTGGTAACATGTACATCCAACAACTTATCTAATGAGATGATAAAGTTTTGTTTTTTCTACCAGCTGAGCGGCAAATAGTGGCGGCTACCGTCGAAATGAGGTTGCAGTCGTTAGGAAAGTCGTAACAGAAGGTCTTCCTTCTGCTGGCGTGGTGGGTTAGCTGAGTCAACTTTTATGAGTTTTGTTTTTAATACCAATAGTGTGCTTTGTTTTATCAAGGATCTTCTCATGTGGGGCACGGTTTGTGTGATTTAATTAAATAGAATAAAGTATTCTTTCTCCACCAGGTTGGAAGAACCAGGTACTCATTCCCAGTAAATGGCATACAAATGTACCATTCGGTAGCAAGAACGCGCTAAACGCGTTCCAAATATTCCATATAGAACAGCTACCATAGGTGGCCCCTAGTGCCACCTACATCGGACCTCCCAGGCAAAGCACGAAGGCACGAAGCGAAAGAACAAGCGTTCTTACACGCCCAATATATAATACAACCGCTGAGCTGTCAAACGCAACATAATCAGCATTCTCGCCGACACCCTCGCGACATGACAAATGCAACCGAAGCGAACCGAATGTCTGGGTCTGGGGTCGCTGTTGCAACCATATCCCACAGACGTGCTGGAACGCATCTGCAGTTCCACCTAAACTAGACCGACCCTGCGAGTGCCGCATATGTTACGGTGCGCAATATCCTCGAACAGGAACAGGAAATAAGGTTGCTTGCTTTCTCCGTTTTGTTAGTCGTTGGTGTGCTTGGGTTCCTTCGTGAAGCCTCGTGAAAGCATTATTTATCAGTTTGATGTCAGGTTGGGTTCTCCATCAAGTCGCGAGCCCAATGATTTAGTTTGCTCTATGTTGGATGTTTCTTTTTTTTTGCCACGTTAAACATGATTGATATCATAACAAGCACGGAAAGGCTCTAATGAGCGTAAGAAAGAAACCAGACCGGTAGCGGTTGGTGAAAAACACGAAAAGCATAACAAACAAGATAACAAGATCCTTCGGACCTAAAAAAAACTGAAACCTTCAACAGAGGGAAAAGTGAAACAAAATACGCACAAATAAGAGACAAAAAAACACTCTAAGACGTACATTTTGCTTGTGATATCAACTGGACTATTTCTTATTCAAAGTATAAAAAAGTTACCCCAAAAAGAAAGGAAGCTGACATAGAAGATGATGAAGGAAGGAGCAGAAGCAACGAGGTTCTCCTCGGCAGAAACCCTGTGGAAGTCGGTTGACAATCGGTTGGCAACGAAAGGAAGAAAGCAACCACGAAGAAGAACTCTAAACCGCGGTCGGAACCGTCGTCAGGAAAATTTATGCCTTTGTTTGCAAGTGATGCATGCGCAGAAGATGCTGATTGTGAGCGTCGGGAAGTTTTCCTCCTACGAATGGAGGTGGTAAAAGGAAAACCTTTCACGACAAAAGAAAAGAAAAGAAAACAACATGACACCACAAAATGGTTCCGAAGCGTGGAAACCGGTATACGGGGGGGAAAAGACGCAAATGGGTGGGTGTGCAACGCCTTGCGAGTGAAAAACTGTTGAAAAAGACAGTCTTATTAAAATTTCACACTCCAACGAAATAAAAATATTTATGTAACGGGCCATTCGTTGTCCGTTGTCGATTGCTCCGGAGTGGCTGCGTTAAGATCTGCCAACCGTACGGCCCACGTGCTTTGTACGTCACGCTAGAAACGGCTTATATGAAACAGGTTGAAGCGCAATTTCTGCTGAAGATTTAAAAATGGTGATTTATCGAACTGTTTTTATGCAAGTTATTATATTGTACGAATTTTATTTAGAACATTTTATGAAAAAATGCTTTTGTTCAGAATGATCAACTACACAATTGAATTATTTTATGTTTCAGAAACAGTTTTTCAAATATATACAACATTATAAACAAAGAAAACTGTGGGCATTAGAAGATAATTATTTTCAATAATTTAAGAAACAAGCAACTTTTCATTGATTAAAAGTTAAGCGAAGAAAGAAATTGTGCATGAATATACATACAATACAGCTTTTGCTATGACTTCCATATTTTTCAAGTTTTATTATTTTATAATTATTATCATATTAAATCTACAA
Organism: Anopheles rivulorum; assembly: GCA_018908115.1. Classification (NCBI taxonomy): domain Eukaryota; kingdom Metazoa; phylum Arthropoda; class Insecta; order Diptera; family Culicidae; genus Anopheles; species Anopheles rivulorum. The sequence continues at coordinate 26,142,811 of CM032177.1, read as the reverse complement.
CCTTCATGTTTTGCTCAAGGATAATAATTTTCAAATGTGAAAAATGGTTTAACCACCCAAGCACATCGTACAACATTTTGAAAAACAACACTCTTGTTTGCACAAACATTAAACGGCATCGGCCTGGGTGGCATTTCACTACATTTCCACTTCCGAACCGTATGATCATCTGGCTGTCGTGCATCTTTCATTTCCACTTCGCGGTCAGGACCGTCTGCTGCGAGTCCTCCTTATGTAGTAATTTGATCCTCGAACAGTCCTTTCCCCTGAGGGCTTATTATCCTGTGTGTTATGGTTAATAGTGCTTTTCCTTTTTACAAACGCTAAATACACGCACACCGAATCTGAAGGCAATTAGAGCATCTTTGGATGCAGTTGGACTTGCGCTCGAGTTGCATTGGTTGTCTTGTGTGTTCCATTGAGACCGATCGTGATGCCTTTTTTCGTACATCCACATCAAATGGCCCTTTTGCACCAGCAAATGCCATTCAGGGTAACGTAGAATAGGGAGCGAGAGAGAGAGAGAGAGAGAGAGAGAGAGAGAGAGAGAGAGAGAGAGAGAGAGAGAGAGAGAGAGCCAGCAGTCGGTTGCGTGTTAATAATTTATGCGCTCTTTTCGCACTCCAGCGTGTCGATTTATGTGGTGGCATAAAATGTGTCAAGTGTGGATACTCCAGAACCTCGAATTCGCACCGGCCAACCCGTCGCCCATACAAAACCGGTCGTGTCGCATCGCCACCGACCAAAGGCAAAATGTACAAATGACCCTCAACACTACCGAAAATTAGCAGACGCGGATTTCGGTACGACCGTCCGTTTTTCGTCGCTCGAATTCATCGCTCGACGCATCCCACAGAAGAAGAAAATGAAACAAACCCGGCAACCTCCCGGGATGCGCGAAACGTGTGAGAATCATAAATTTATGCTCACTTGTTTATGCTCACCAACCTTCACCAGGGGTACCCACCTGGAAGGTTCCGCGAATCCTCGCTAAAACCGATTCGGCGATTCGGCGTTCGTTCGTAGCGTTCGTAAAGCACTCTGCAGCTTGGCGCCGGTGTGCAAACGAGGACGTTAGCCAAAGGACGATAAAATTTTATCATCCGAAAATGTTCCAATAACGTGCCCGGAAGCAGCGTGAAAATGAACGGGTAAAACGGATGGCTAGGGCCAGTCCTTATCCTTTCGGCATGGTGGCAAGGATCGGCCGGATTCGCAAGGTTCTGCTGCCGCGGTGAATATGGCCACGTTTTATGGCTTCGTGTGGTGGAATTTTGTTTCATCGCGCTTATATGAAGAAATATGTGACTTCTTTCTCATATCGAATTGAAAAATCTTCCTTCTAATTGTTAATGAAAAAGTTGTGTTATAATAACCTTTCAAGCAAATAATTTTATTTTTTCTACATGTTTAGAAATTTTCTTATAAAAGCCATTGTTTGCACAAAACTTGTCCATTCTACAACATAGCATTGTCCCGGTTGGATGGTTTTTTTCTCTCTCCATTTTCCCATAATTAATTTTGCAATCCGATAAGCGTGTGCAACCGTGCCCGCTTCGACGTCGTAAAATTGGCATTTCAATAAACCTCGCGAGATTATGTGCTCCCAATATGTGCTGGGACAACTTCGTGGAAATAATAACGATTGCAATCACTAAGCATTCCTTCCAATTTTCTAGCAAAACGCACTCACACACACACAACCCACCCGCCTGGGAAAATGGCAGGCACCCGGCCAGGGGGGAAAATGCTGCTGCTCGCAATAAGATAGATATAATTTATCGCTTTCCGTTCATCGATTTGTGGTCGATTGTTATTTGCCAATCGTCGTCGTCAGCCAGCACCATCACGCCGGTCCAACGCTCAGCACGATTTCGCGTGCGCGTGGTTTCGTTTTCCGGATTTTCCGATGAGTTTTTCCATCATTGAGTTAAGGGCGCATCGTGCAAAAGAAGAAAAGAAAACCCAAGCAAAGGGAACACACACACACACCAACGCGTGAAACGTTTGTTCGTTTCGATAATCGAATCAAGCTCATCGGCGTGCGAACGTCCCAGCGCACGGTTTGGTGGGCTCGTAAAATTTCATTCGAAATTGCCCGTTCCATTTGCCGCGCCTTTATGTGCCTTTGGCACATCCACTTGCCTCGACTTTTCGACCCACCGCTGAAGGATGTAGGAAAAGTCATCGGGGAAAAACGGTGCCTTAGAGTTCGCGTTTGCCCTCCTTGCCCAATTTGTGAATGGGGAGAACCGTTTGCACATTTTTCTGCCAAATCTGATTGGTGTTCCGGGGGCTGTGGCGGTTGCTTTCTTCAATTTCCCAATTGTCCTTCCGCCTCAACGAGATAACGAACTTTTGTTTGAGTTCCGAGATGCCCGCGCGTACGATCGAATCTTTTTACGAGCGATCTACTTTTTTTTATTATTAAATTCTACGACCACGCAAAGCAGAAGGATAATCGCGGGGCCGATCTGATTACAACTCACTCGAGCTCCCAAACAGGAAGTGACCACCGTCGCCGGGGTCGAGTTGGTTTGGAAGTTTTCCTTATTGGATTGCGATTACTTTATGGTTGGGATAAACTGCAGTAGTTTATTGATACGGTGCTGCATCGATGACCACCCTAAGAGTCGATATTTAATATATAACAGCATACTAACAGGCGAACGCTTCGAACAGGGTTCAAATTCGATTGTAAGTGAGCGCTTTGAGTGTGTTGAAGAAATTCGTTAATCGTTGGCATAAAATCACAAACACGATTGAAGCTACACGTTAATAAGTAATGGCGCGTTACAGTGCGGGTCATAATAAAAGGTCGTAAAAATACTATCGAATTAGTTGCTCTAGAAACAGAGAGGTTTTTGTGGATATAGAAGTAGGAAACAAGTTAACACAATTTCGTACAATTTAAAGTACTTAAAAATAAATCGATGGTTCTGGATTGGGTAATTTTATAAAGTGGAATTAATCTTATTCAAGAAAGATATAATGTTACGCAATGAATCAATTTAAAACTTTTCTCGATCCCTGAAAACCCTATTAAAACATGTAATTATATCAATACATCTCAAAGTAGTAACTGAATGAAACATAAAATTATTGAATATTTTAACACATTCCTCGGAAAACAATTTGTAACACTAACTTTTGGCGAAACAAGAAAGTCTTGATATAATTGTTAAGTTTTATTTAGCTTGCATCTCCCGATTTGTCAGGACGAGTGAAGCGTTTCACAGAAAATTTCTTTGATTCTATTTTTATTGAAGCAACCTACTCGGTTTTAACAGATTTATTAAAGCTTCTTTAAGATCAAAAATAGACATTTTAGGTCAAAAATCGTTGAAGGGGATATTTGTTTTTATTATGTTAGAACTGACCAGGCCATATTAGACACATTTTTATCACGTAGCCGACTAATCAAACCGTGCTACGGGGGGACGGTCCGAATGGGATTTGAACCGGGTCCGGTCGTGTTGGAACCTAGCGCCTTTGCCAAATACACAACCGGGCTGCTCGTTAAAAGGGAATTTCAATAATTATTTAAATGTTGGTCGAAAATAATTATGCATATCTTTTATTTTTTATATCTTCATCTGATATTTTATATTTTTGTAATGATTCTTGACTGAAAACCAGTGGGTGTCTGAACAAAAACTACTTTTTCTTTTATGCTTATTTCAAATGTATTCACACAATCTTAAAAGCAGTGATACATCTGCCATTCAATTCCTTGCTGCTATTCCACTTGCACCGATTTATGTGAAAGCAGTACACTAACATGTTCAATATCTTAATTTCTTTCACTTTCGCAAGACACAAATGTTCCTGCTAATGAATGTTAGCCCCATTCACCCCGATCATTAGCAGCATCCCATGCTCATTGTCGAACCTTGTGCACATGTGTACGCATTGCCCTTCTCAGTGCGACATTGAATGCAGTCTGTAGCGTCCCGTGCATTGTATTACATTGTGCGCCAGCCGAAGAAACAATCGTCCCATACTGAAGCGTTTGCCGCCGTACCGGAAGAAGCTGGCACCGGGAGCGTGAGAAGCATAAAACATAAACTGCAGCTTGCCGGTCGATCAGACCGGCATCAGTGACTGTTGCAAAATGTTGTCCAGAAATTACGCCTAGCCTGGTTGGATGCATTGCAGTGTAAAAGGAACGATCGGAAGGAATGGATCACACCAACCGATATCTCTCGGTTTTTTTTCCTTGAACGAATAGTTACGCGATCGTAAATCTTGTCGGTCGCTGCCATTAAACATGGCGATAATTTTTAATTAGTGAGTAATTTCCGCTCTCGCTCGTGTTCTTCGGGACGATTCGGCGAAACGTACGCAACCGACCGGCGTGGTGGCAATCGTTGCGTGATCGCTTCCTGGGATGCACTTGCTCGCCAGCTTGCCGAAGAGATTTTACGCATCAAGGAAAGCATAAACTCCTTCCAAGACATAAGTTACTTTTTTTCTTCTGTCTCGTGGCAGTGTTTTCATCATCACTTTTATCACTTCCGACCCTAACCTTCATCAATACGTGCGTTCAAACCTTTTTGCGTGTCTGGCGGACTGTTTTCTCCGACATGTGTTCAACAGAACCGATCGTTTCGGGTTAATGATGTCGTGAGAAACGGATCACCAAGGATCGTATGTGTTTCCATGTTTTTTTAAGGAAGCGTGAAGCTCATCACTAAACTGTTCAATTGATTTTTTTTCTTGGAGTGATCAGCCAGTTACAAGATCCATGGGAACCGCACGCTGTTCAGGTGTTTTCATCCGATCCAAATAGGACTCTTCGCTTGTAATCTATCATCTAAAGTGTCATTGCGTATCATACAAGGCACAGTTTGCCTATATTATTGTAGGGTTTTCTTTCTTGAGGAACATTAGACGAGGGTTTCAAAAGGTAAAAAATCTGACGAAGAGAAAGATCAACTGTTTTGCTAGCTAGCCTATGAAAGCCATGAAATCAATCTGTCAATCAAAAGCCCTCACTTCAAAGCGGGTGGCAATTCTGAACAGAAAAAATCGAAAGGAGACTAAAGGATCGGAAAAACGGGTCGACTTGATGGTACATCAACCACAAAGAAAGAGTTATAATAAACATAATGTTGATATAATGATAGCATCATGGGGTTGTAGCAGAAAGGAGGAACTAGCTCACAACAGACGAGTGTAAGACAAAGTTGATACATTGACAGCAATAAGGAAAAAGGACTGTTGGGCATTGAAGTAGAAATAATTTAAACGAACAAAGTCGTGGCTCATGTACTCAGCAATATTCTTTTAATACATACATATGTACATGCATGCATAAACGGTGAAATTTATCGGTCTTCTTAAGCTTGCAAAACACCAACTCATACACCGGAAGGATCTAAATCATGGCAAATAATCCTTAGACAATGAGTTTATGCAGGCGTGTTGCTCGCAGGCCCTGTGCATTAGGTTGGTCCATCGTGTCTCACAAAAGGACAGGCTGCAAGCAAAACAGCAACAGCAATAAAATTGCTAACGCATGGTGGATTATCGGTAAGCAATAATTGATAATAAATTTCGAACTTTTCTGCTTGTTTTTCTACTCTCCTCGGGGAAGTCGCTGGGGAAGTTCTTAGCTGGCTAGACATTTTTCCGACAGCAATTGCATCCAGGAATCGGAGTCGGGTTCTGCTTCAATGCGGTACTTATTCTTAACCAAACAAGCTTTTTCCGTGTTTCCTGTGAGTGTTTCCAGGCCGGGAAAATGTGTGTCTTTTCCCAACCGTTGTCCATTGCTCAGGACCATTGTCAGGTTGGTCCCAATCTCTGGAGCGATAGAAAATGCGTCTTCTCGCAATGCGAAACGCATGGTCCCTGGTGATTCCAGAAACGTCGTCCAGCCAGTGCACCGATCAGTAGCACCCAATGCATTTGAAATCACCATGCTGGTGCTGGAGTCGGCCTACACCAACTGAAAGCCCGCATTCAATTTATTTTGCTCTGAATGGTAATAAAATTAAACAAAATCACACTTATTTCGATTCCCATTTGCCTACGGTATTCGGATGAACAAAAGGGCCGCACCGTTTGATTGTTTTTACAAGCAGTTTCTAGAATTTTCCCTTTAGACACACCAGTGCGTCCCGAGTGAGGAGTGACAATGGGAGTACCTAAAGCCATTCGTTCGATGGAGAAGGAACTCTTTCCCTATCTTCCAGCCGGAAAAACGAGAAAGATTCCGAAGGGGATTAACAAAATTGAATAAAGTGTGCTAGGCCGGCATTTGATGGGTATTGGGACAAATCTAAAGTTCGGAGCTCCGGAAATACTTGGCTCGGGTAGGTACACTAATTTCATTTCTTCGGCCAATTTTTTGCCAAACGATACAACCGGTAACGGTTGCGCGAGCCGGGGGAAAAGGTCAAGTGGGCACCGGGAACAGTTCACTCTCGATAATAAAAACAACATTATTAGACGCATCCCTCAGACCGGCGCCGACACTAGCTCCTGGGAGTGAAGTTGCACAATACGGTTCGATTTCCGTCGGGATTTGCCCCCTGGAGAGATGTTTTACCCGGCACGCCACTGCACAAAACGGCGCTAGACAAATTGAGCCACACACGCAACCCTACATACGGCGCACAGCCCGTCGTATTGCCGTATTTGCCAGATTGAGATGGTAGATTGTTATCAGTGTCGGTTTCACAAATTGCACCCAGCGCTTGATAATGTCAGTAGGGTGTGCCGGGTGTGTTTTTGTGTCCTTTTGGTCCTTTACTTTTCAACTTACCACAGCATCCTGTTGGCGGTAAAGTGTTTGCGTTAGATCGTCACCCTTACCGAACTGGCTGCGTACCAGACGAAGAAGGCACATCCGTTTGGCTGCGTCGGTTGGCTGCAGCCAGAGCGAGAGCAAAGAAGGTGCGTCAATAAGCGAAAACGGAAGAGAAGTTAATAAAATCGCACTTTGCTAGGGTATCCGTGTGCCATACGGTGTGAGGCTGGGTTTTGGTTTTGTGGAGAACTAGGGAACAAGTGTAATTTATGTAATTGGGACACCCTCGACATGTGATATGGCGCGAAGGTTTGCCGTTGCCGACTCGATGATGGTGATGGTTAGCTGGTGATGAGCTGTTGGCACGGCCCTCGGCACCGTACGGACAGGATTAACTGTGGGGTGAATGTGGCAGCAGGGTGACATAACACCCTGCCGGGGGAGGGGAGAGTGACATCATTTATATCAAAAAGGGGTCGTTGTTTGACTTGTTCCCGGTGAGTAATTAGTGGTAAATCTGTTCTTAATCCACCACGGTGTGTACTTTTGGTTGTTTATGCGTGCTTCAATTTTAATTCGTAACATAATGTAATGATATTAAGAAATAATTGTTAAAGTTATGATGAATTGTTTGTTTAGTTTTTAAATATAAATAATTTTTACTTAACACATTCTCAGAAGAGATTAAAGTCTACGAAGGTAAAAGAATAATAACATCATAGGGGAAAAAAGTAAACGTTTTATAGAAAGTTTCAAAGTTATTGTGTATTTTAGGCATAGAAGAAGAAGAAGAATAAGAAGTCGAAGAAGAAGAAGCAGTAGAAGAAAAGAATTTTATTTATACTGTCAAACTAAATAAAGCACTGAACCTCAAATCAATAAAGATCGAATGAAATATTCATCAGTTTGTTACAAATGATAATGAAACATTAAAAATGGATAAAATTCCCCAATGTCTCTATTGTGTTAAATGAACACAGAACAAACCGGTGCAGTTATTACATATTAAACATATATTTAACTTTAAGCTTTTGCTGGAAGTTAGATTTATCAATATTTTGTATTATGCTTAAGTGACATGTTGTAGAAAATTATTAAATAACGTTTATACGTGATTGCGTGAAATAAATTTAAAAATTACCTTAGTTTAAACTTCATAAAACTTCGCTACAAATCGAAAAATTTGCTTAAAAACTTCCTACGAATAAAACGTCAAAGGGAAAGAACATTGCACAAATCATTTAGAATTTCGATGTAATTATGGTGAAGTTTGACATGTTTAACGTAAGACAATTTATTTTAGAGAATATTTATGTATATGCAAGTTTTACTCCGTACAATTACCTTTTGTTTCATTGTTTGAACGTTATTTGCTGTGAACAAATTGTATTTGTTGCTTAAGAATAACACAGGCATTACATTGTTGCATTACATGGGTCAGATTTGCATCGCCAGCAATTGTTTAACTTTCAACTCGGTGAAGTGCTGTAGATAATATTTTGCCGCTCTCTGTAATTAATGTAAACACGTTCATACCGCATGTCGCTATAGTTGATCAGTACTCCCTTGATATAAACTGATGTAAACGCAGCAGTAATATACGAAGGAAAATTTATAAAGCTTCATTGATGAACGATTTGTTAAGACATTGAATATAGCATTTTTGGTTTATTTTCGAATCTTCATTGATTTATTTAGAAATAAGGAAAGTATCTTTCCTTTTGTGGATAACAATCTATTGAATTAATNTGCCGCTCTCTGTAATTAATGTAAACACGTTCATACCGCATGTCGCTATAGTTGATCAGTACTCCCTTGATATAAACTGATGTAAACGCAGCAGTAATATACGAAGGAAAATTTATAAAGCTTCATTGATGAACGATTTGTTAAGACATTGAATATAGCATTTTTGGTTTATTTTCGAATCTTCATTGATTTATTTAGAAATAAGGAAAGTATCTTTCCTTTTGTGGATAACAATCTATTGAATTAATTCACTGGTGTGTAACTTCACTTTATTTACATCGAGTTTAGCTTGTAACATTGCTTTGGCAAATAAAAATACCCATAAAAATCGTAGCCTTCTCGTCTTGTCTCAGAAAAGTCGCATAAAACAAAACCTTTCCCATCGAATGCAACTTCGTTCGGCAGTTTGCACATGCAGTTTGCTTTATCTTTCGATGCGTAGCATTGCAAACGGACGGACGGGTGATGGAGGGTGAATAATTACGTGTAAATGAGCGTGAATAACGCTCATTTGTCATGTCACAAAGACGTTCATCGGATCGAAACAGTCATAGAGGTGGAATTCACACCGTCACACTCACGAGACACGAGCGCAGCGTTTCGGTCACTAGGCCCGGCCAACCTCGACCAAGCTGCAGCAATGGAGTTGCAATGATTAAACGGCTCTTTTATCTTAGTCAATCGATTGAAATTATGTGCAGTGATCTTGACGATGCACTTTGCGTGCGTGCTGTTATTTTATTGTTTTGTCAATCAACTGTCGCACCTAGCGTTCGTCTCAGGGTGGGCACGATACTGCTTGGACCAATCTGACCTCTCTGTCTCTCTCTATTGATTTTCCTTGAAGTTCTTGCTGAACGAGAAGGAAGAAAGGGTCACAGAAAATGCACAAGAAAATACCTACACATTTTCGCAAAGACATTACATAAAGTGTTTCGAAAATATGTTTGATGAATGTTTTGGAAAACTTCAATGGAATCAGAACTTATTGTGGTAGGTATCAGAATTTGACTCCGAAGACTTGGAAAGCTGTACTCTCACCGTGGTACAGCATTTCAGTTCAACGTCCAGCCCAGTCAAACGCAGCAGGAGAAGTAACGTCTTGTGCATTTTTGATCGCCTTTCTCTCGCATGAGCACGCATGTAGGTGGTCATGCAGATCGAAGTGGACGATTCAGCGTCACCTGATACGGAGCACACACATGGCAATACATGAAGCTCTGGAGGAGAAAAAAAAAACAGACAACGATCAGAATTATAAGCACGATACTGAACTTCTATACCACAAACTGAGCAAAAGCACACATACACGCACACAAACAAACACATATGCCCCATCGCCGTATGGGGGCTAGGAAGTATCCATAGTATCCAGACGAATGAATGTGACTCCCTCGGTATCCCATCCCGAGCTGTGACTTCGGGATGTTTATGATGATTTTGGTGAATCGCTTCTTCGTTTGAGCGCGCACAACGGGTGGCCACTGTTGAGAAAACCGGGCTCCATGAAATGCCTTCTTGAAGAAAAAAAGAAGCCATTACACTCGGGTCTCCGCCGCCTGCACGGAAACTGGCTTTGCACGGAACACTCGCTAAGTAATGGGACCAAAGGCACCAACCTTTTCCCTCCCGACGAGCGGAGAGATATTTAAATTATACAAAATAAACAGCGAATCGATTTATGGCACCACCCGATGGTGTTAGGTTGTGGATGTTCATTCGAAAGGTTCCTCCCGGGAGCTCGTTTCCAATCCGTCCTTTGCTGCGTTCGTGACGCCGGGTACAGCCAACCCATTGCCGGCTGTGTTCGGGTGAATTAATCGCCCATCCTCTGCTCATTCGCTCGATGGCAAATTCCCGGCGGATTACAACGCCAGAAGTTAAAGTACTGTGCGTACGCTGGCTGTTTGCCGACGTAATGCTAGGAATGGATTACACGTGACATAGCGACATAGCGCATCCGTAAAGCGTAAAGCAATCTTTCAATCGGTGTTTGCAACATTGATTTAATTTCACAAACCATAACAGAGGGATTTTTTTTTGGAAATGCATTGTTGGAAGCACTTATCGTAAGACGCGTTGCTTTAACAAGAGTAATTAAATGGCTCGTAATTATTTCTCAACTGATCTAATTATATAAATGCATACCTTTATGCGACGGATAGCAATTAAATGTATAATAACTAATATAAGAATAGAGGTGGTGTAATTGGCATTGGTGCAAGTTCCGCACGACTGGACTGAGCCAAAGTCCCTTTTGGAACGTTCCCCCGTAGAAAAGACTGACTATTCGGCTACGTCAGTCTAATACGTCCTGTTCCGTTCCAACATAATAAAAAAAATTACTACAAGATTTATCTGAGTGTTTACACAGTTGCTTACCTAATCATGACTTTCATTATACATACACTAAAAAGATATTTTTTTTAATTCTCCAAGGACATTATATGTATCATCTTCAAGATCCGATGCTCGCCAATGCCTTTTCGTTAACTTACTTTTTAATTAATGAGATTAACTGATGACTTTTTGTTGTAGATGTATTTATAAATATTTTTTGTCTTATAAAGTTAGATAGTTCCTAAAAAACAATATCTATATGTTTATAATTTAGGATTTAGAACTTATACAGTCATCACAAGTGGCGTTGACAATACGGCGTTGAGCCGTAATAATTAATAATAAATAATAAAAAATAAAATTTGGAATCTTTTTTGTGGATAAAATGATCACTTGAATAGAGTTCAGTATAGAAATAGAGCAAATCGAAAATGTAAGTTTTAAAAATAGTTAAAAGAAAACATCAAACTCATGTAGCCTCCAACTCCAGTGATCCAATTCCTGCCTTCCTTACTTGCGCAAGTCGGTGTTCACGGTTAAATTGGACGCCAGATACCGCCCGATGATGGCTGCGATATCGCGCCCTCGGTTTCCTGTGCGTTTCTTGAATGCGTCGGTACAAATTAGCCGGTATAAATTATTGCATTTTACGATTTTTCGCCTCGCGTCGCTAACCTTTGCCGATACACACCGTGGGGTGTGTGGCGCATCGGGCCTCATCTTAGAACACACCGCCCGAAACAGCCACGAACAAATTACCGTCCTTTGGCTAGCGTTACACAAACTGCCCCTCGATGGGCAGGCATCGCTGTTTTGGGGTTGGTCGAACCACCGCTCGCTAGGGGTGAACTGAAATTGTATCAAACACGCGGCGAGCAGAATATTAACAATTTCATCTACTTTATGCTGTTCCGACCGGGGGTCCGGGTTCGGACAAGGTTTTCTGGGTTCGTTAGGTTTCGGTTGTGGGTCCTCTCGCCAGACCGGTGAGCGAGAGCATTGCGGAAGCTTCGATAAAGTACGTTCGGTGTTCGCTGATCGTTAGCGGAATGGAAATGGCCATTAACACTTTCGTTACGAGAAGCTATTAAAGCTCGGGCTCAAGTTTTTGCTGGAAATTGCAGTATATGTGTGAAATTTTTAAAAGGCTTTTGTTGATAATCGTAAACACGAGGTGAAAATTGTGTAGGGACATAGATTGGAATATTATAAACGAATGGATCTAACATATAAGATTTGAATTTGAGATATAGTTCTCAAAACGGCTGATCGAACAAACCTAGGCGGTATTACCCAAACAAGATCGAATGACATTTTCCTTTAACCATGCGCGTGTCGTCATGCTTTATCCAAACGCAGATAGATATTTCTTTCAAATGTTCGTCTTAAATTCACCGGTGAAAGTCAACAGCAACAATAGCAAACCAACCAAACTGAAGATCTTTCCTTCAAAGCAGACCCGATTTTTTTAACCATTTTACGTTTAACAAAGATTCAATTGTCACTTCAAGCAATCATTCATCCGATTTCACTCAACATATAGACCAAGCTTATCCATTTCACCAATCTTCCACTGCCACACAAAACACGATTTCAACAAAAAGGGTGTTCGATGATCGGAATCGGGTGAGCTAAAGCTTTGATGAAATTATCAGCTCCCTGTCATCGAATGGCACGAAAAAGATGACAACAAAACCATTGGCCACAGAAAGAGACTCACTTTTTAAAATCACATCTATTCACTGTTACAGGTTTATTCGTTGCTTTTGCTGAACAGCACAACCAATCCCGATCACAAAAAGCCAACGCTATAACGATGCGTCTTGGACTGTCCCGTGTCAGGAAGCGTAAAATGGTGTGTGTTTTTTTTTTCGCGCCCGAATCTTCTGATCGTTAAGATTGTCCCAGAAAGAAAAGCATCCAACAAACAAGCGATACAAGCGTCTGGCGTAGATAGTTTGTTCGCTCTGTTGATTAATTGTTTGTCATCAATCATCACGAGTTTGGGTTTTTTTGTTCCGGTCGCGACGTCTTCGTCGTAGTCACCACCACTCCTACTCATGATCCACTCGGGTTGATCGTGTTGGTCGTATTAAGGCAGCCATTTACGATGCCGAGTCCGGTTCCAAGTTGCCAGATTTTGTTAATGTCAGCACAAGAAAAAATGCCTATGACACGGTTTCAACGCACCATTTGAGTATTATTCGATTCTTGACTTCCGATGGAGTGGTGTTTAATCCTTGCTAAAGCCATTTTCAGTAATGTTCGGGTGTAAAAGTATCATGTTTCAGCTGCACATTTGGCAATCGCAGCATCCGTGGTGTAGAACAACGGTGCATCATTTATCATCTGGCTGGTGCCCAGCTCGATCGATCCTTAAATTTGATCACACTTACCAGGCAAGAAAAAGAAACTGGAATATTTGAGCTTCTTATTTCCTGCTGAGATGAAGGTATTGGGCAGAAGACACAACATACATATGGAGAAGAAACATTGAACAGTAGCTCCGAGATTTGGACGATCGAGATTGCAGAAGAGAGCTTCGAATAGGCCGTTTGGAGAACGTTTCCACGTGGGACTTAAGGGTCAAACGTACAACACCGATTAAAGAGCTGAAATAAATTAAGATGCATGCGATACGATCATGGTTGCACGTTGTGTTTTGTAGGATTGGAATGTTGGTTACAATCGCCAACGTCCATTGAAGGAGTTTGTAAAGATTGGAGAGGAATTTTATCTTTACCCGATCTTGTAACACTCTGTTTAGCGCTCTGGAATACTAGTGCTGTACACAGGATATCAGCTTTCTGGAAGAATATTGAGTCATCGTACAAAACCTGAACTGCACGTCATGTACATGGAACTGAAAAGAACTCCTTTATTTAGGTGTAAGTTTTACTTGGTATAACAATTTTGGTAATTATTTGAAGGATTGCTTTCATTGTTCTGTCTGACTGTCGCCAATCGCCGCGGTCACAAATCGATCCGAGATACAAAACGTTGTACATCAAATCCTGCACGTGGTTACACACACCCTACATTGACCGCCGTGTATATCTACTATTAGATTAAATAACAGAAAGAACGCAAGATGAAGCAGAACATATTAACTGCTAAATAAATTAAATAGTTTACGTCCGGGGAAGTTTTTTGTTTCTTCCGGCCCGAGAAATTCATTGCTAAAGCACACTGCACGTACAACACAATTCTGCCATTTAATACTGGTGAATTCGGAACGAAATCATTCATCTTCGTGACTAATCAGACCATGGTGGCTTGCATCGATACGCCGCTGCCAGATTCGTTGGAGCATCAGTTTGGTGGACTGCTCGGAGACCTGGCAGGACCCGGGGAGGGTGAAATTGGAAGATGTGACGATTGTAGTTGCGATTGATGTTGGTGTGACTGTGGTATTTGGTATGGTGCGAACCGCGAAAAGTGTTTGGCCCGTGGATCCGGTGACGGAGATCCTGAAGAACTCGTGGGAGTTAGTGGAGTCGCTGGTGACATGATGGACGTGGAAGGTCCCAAAGTAGCTGACTGCTGTGGTGGTAGTGGTGGCGGTGGTGATGTATGCCGGGAGCTACCAGCGGAAGCTGCTGCCGCAACTGCTGCCGCTGCCGCTGCAGCATTGGGCAGAAAGCCGGGAGGTAACTGTGGACTAGCGGGCCAACTGGCCGAGTTCTGCCAAACGCCAAGGTTGAGAGCTCCCAGACTTTGGGGCCGTTGGTACATCTGGGGAAGCAGCAGTTCGCTGTAGGGTGAGCGACCCCACATCTGCAGATGCTGGCGTGCTTTCTCTAGCAGCGCGGCCGAAGATGCGTCCGACATCAGCTCAGGACCCGGACCGGATGCAAACTGTGCCATCAGCGGGTCAGGAAACATGCGCAGCGGTGATCGCATGTGCTGCTCGTAAAGTAGGGCATCCATCGGGTCGCTGTTGGGTGGAACATGGAGAAAAGTAACAGAAAGAAAAACCACTTCGGTTAGCGTGAGTGATGAAGGCAATTATCGAATGGTAATGAGGTGAGCTGTTAATCATTGAATTCGAGCAATTACTGGTAATAAAATGATAGAGTTTAAGGTACGGTTGTGGAGCTCTGGAAGTAAGCTCGTACTAATAAAAATGAAGCGAAACAGTCAAAAGCTTTCGCTACGTCTTAACAACACTATCCGGCAATGCAGGATGCAGGCACATCGGGAAGACACCCCGGAGACACCCTTTCGGCAAATGGCAGCAGGAATCAGCACAGCGGCAATCCCGTTTGCGGCGTAAATTACAGGGCGGCGCTTTAGGCCCTTTGATGAAATTGTACTTCTCAGCTCCTTTCCACAAGCAACAATCGTGGCGCTGACCGCGAAGACTTCACTTCGTGTCTTCCCGGAATGGCATCCCCTTTCTTGCAAGATCGACAACGCCTTAAGGCATCTCGATTCGTTGCATTTCGTGAGTGCATCCGCAGCGGTGGAACGAGTTTTATGGCAAGCGGCGGCATTATATCCTTCTGGCGTACAGTTTCGTCGCCGGGATGTCTCGTAACGAAATGAAGTCTCCGCGTTTTAGCAGCAGTGCGTAGCTAATGATCTTCAACCGGGAAACAAAACACTAAACCACTCTTTAAGCTTCGAGCAAGCAAAACAAAAAACAAAGTGACGAAGTAGAGCAAAGCTTTGCATTTTGAACATGCATCGTCTGCACGTGCTCATTATTTCAGTTTTCAGATTTATCCATCAACAAAAACCAGGACCCGCATCGTCCGAAAAATCGTGCTCGTGGTGCAAGAATGGCGGTGAAGCTTCCATTCTCTTCTGCTCGTGTGGTGTTTGCGTGCGGCAGACAACTTCACACCTAACCAATCTTCATCATTATCATCAACACTCAACGATTGAGTTTGGCCAGTGGCAACATTGGTGTGCTTGCTGCCAGGATGGGCCAATTTTGGATATTCTCCTTAACTTAGGATTTTGGTTTTCCGGCCGTCTTCATACACTTGCAATTTGGAAGCTTATTTAGCAAATCATCAAACACTTACTTTTAGAAAATCTCCTTAACTTTTAGAATTCCGAATTGATAAAATCAGTTTGAAGACTAAGAAAATTTAGCTAACAATCATTCCCAGCTAACTATCGTCTGATAGTTACGTCTGACGTCCTTCTCCGATAGAATATTCTCGTGCTACCTATCCCGTCCAAGTTGACGCGCCACTACGTCTGGCTGGAACAAACAACATCGATAGCCTTTTCAGAAAAGCACAATTTTCCGACTTCACCATGGTATGGAGCTGAACGTTCTTGCGGTCATTTGGCCCCTGGGAGTAAATTATCGGGTAAGATCCTTTTCGGCCATGCTGCACTCGCCCGACGAATTGCATTCACTTTTCCACACAATCCCGTACCATACTCGGCAGCGTGTTCTAACCGTGCCATTGGCTGGTACGCCGTGCGTACCAACATGCCGAAACGAGTTCTGCATTAAAATTCATCAATTTCGAATAAATTACCCACACACTTCGCACGGTCCAGCATGCCTGTGGCCGGTCCATTTCGACCGAGCCTGTCCGGCTCATGCAGAAGCTGCTGAAAATGAGCATTCATCAGCATCGTTCGGGTTTCGGGTTACAGGGTGTACGGGCACGGATCGATGCCAGGTTTGCCAGCTTTTGGGCACCGAAACGCGAAACTCGCCTGCATTTTTATCAATCATTACGCCTCGGTGTGGCGCGCTGATGATGTATGATGGTGCATGGACAACATAATAATTTATGTTTTTTGGGGTTTTGTTTTGTCTCGGTTTTTTATTTTTTTGCATCACTCATCCCGTTGCGTCCTGCCAGCCGCATTCGCATTGCATTACACCCCGTAGGATGGCCGAGAAAACAAAAACCCCAGCGAAGACAGCCGAGTGCGACCCCTAAAGTGTCGGAATAATTACGCACCACTTTTAACAACCATTTAAGTACTCGGCCCGCAAAACCCCGTGGCCTGATGGCTGCTGCATGCCGCCCTGTAATCATCACATTTGGAAAGGATGAACTTCACCACGTTCGCGTTCATTATTCCGGGCGCGTTTTCGGTTGGGCCGGTTTGGGGAGCTTTTTGGTGGATCCGGGCCGGGTTTAAGGGTAAGTGGCAACTTTTGCGAGTGCATTTATGCCAAAACAATGCACCGGGAGATGGAAAATGGAGATGGATGGCAGAGTGGATGACCATCGATTGCACCCGGTCCCGGTGCTCCCCGGACCGGGCGGTGCGTTTGTGTGTGAAAAGAGGTGAAAATTTAATGAAATTAAGGTGCGAAAAAGGAGGAGGCTTTCTTTTGGCGGCTACATTTGTGACCATTCGGATAGTGGGTTCGGGTGCGTGAGCTTGGTGGACAGAATTTGCTTTTTTTATGCTTTTGTGTTGACATACGCAGAATGTTGTGTTTTATTGCTGAATGTGATCTTCTTGTAAAAACATGATTTCATAAAACCAGTTAAAATGTGACGAAAATTGCTCATTCATCCAATTGTTCTATCCGATATCCATTATCCTTGCGGTAGCGCATGTAATACGATCGCAATTACATCATTGTACCTTTCACCGGTCGGAGCAACGGGCGAATCAAGACGCGTTCTAACGTCATCATCCAGTGAAAGTTTAATGGTTGTTCATGGTTGATGTTAATTTTTGAACCTGAATTATAACCTGCAACCGGTGCGGTGAACTAAAACAAAAAAAAACACAACAACCACCTTCCCTCCCCACCTCATTTCATCACGCCACTCCACGGGAAAGGGTTTTTTTCTGTTTTGTTTTATCCCTTTTTGCGTGGCCGGGCCGGAGCCGGGAAGAACTGTTGCGTGGTGCATAATTTGCAAGCCGTTGTGCACAACGGAAGTGCACCGCACCAACAAAAAGCAGAAACGCGGCCCGTTTCGAAAACATCGAAAAGGTGGTGCTACACAAATCCCGCTATCGTGCGCCCCAAACGTGCCCAAGTTGCAAGATGACCGAACTGATCATGCTGGTTGGCATTGTTTTTTTTTTCGTTTCGTTTCGTTTTGCGTCTTGCTGCTTCGTCATAATTCCCTTTCATAATGCTCACACAACCGGGTAGTCCCGGTAGCGTAAAGGTGTAGCAAAACGCATCAACAACAACGCGCGAATCGACAATGTAAGGGTTGCGCGCACGCGGGATAAAATATCGTGCCGGCCGGGTGCAAACAAAAGGGGAGATAGAGCCGGTAATCAATCGATCCGTGGCAGCATGCAAACTTCGGTCGATTTCGGTTTTCTCATGTGCAATATTTTCCTTTCCGTTGGACCGTTTCGTCCTACCCCCCGCTCCAGCAACATGTATTTTCCGCCGTCCGTAGTCTTAGCCTTCTGTTCACAATTTATTCAAATTACGCGTTAATTACGCGCCGGTTCGCTACCTTTGGCTCTGTTCCGTGCCCGCATCGTGGCAGAACTTTGCTTGAGAAATTGGTGCTACTACTGCAAAAAAAACCAACCGGGATCCCGGGGGCCTCAACCTGCTTCTGGGGCCATTTTTCCTCAAATTAACACTTCACGCGCGGAGCTTCTTTGAGCTGATTTTGAGTGTTGAGCAGTTGCGCTGTACCGTACGTTGTCCGGCGGCAAGGTTTGGGCTGTTTGTGGTGGTTCAAGTCAAGTGCAAAAGTGCATCATCGGAAGTTCACTGTGTGCGGTGCCGCTATGATTGCTCATTTGTTGCACAAGCGAGCAGCAGACGAACTGCACTCACGGGGTAAATCAATGCTGTTGGTATGCAAATTTGAGCAAAATTGCTCCACCATCCGTTATGTATGTGTGTGTGTGCGTGTGTTAGTGGTGCTGGACAAGTTGGGAGGACACTTTGGTTTGAAGTTTGCCGACAAACGGACACCGCGTAGTGTCGAAATAATGGTTCTGTTTTGAAATGTTACTAAACAGCTTATCCTTTAGGGTCACAGTGCGTGACAATTGTTTTTGCAAGAAGAAATTTAACATTATAAGAAATTTTAAATTTTGTGTTAATTCATCATTTTGTTTTTTATGGAAATCGATAACAATGTAGTGTTTTTCTTATTGGAACTAATTGTTTAAATTTTTATTACAAATGGCCAAAATAACTATGTTCACGCCTAAGACATCTTCTGACTTAAGAGAATAAGATGTGAGAAAAAAAAACATTTCCTGTCCGTTCTACTGCTAATGCTTTCCCATTGGCTTCTTCCGCCTTCAACCAAATCAAAAGATTTTCCCTTGAGAATTCGTTCCCAAGAAGAAGCCGTCTTACACTAGCGCTCGTTCCCTTCGGCATCGAAAAACCACCATCCACCGCCAAATAAAAAACCCCGTGGGTGCATGAGCAAACACAGCAAAGAGAGAAAGAGAGAGAGAAAAAAGGAGAAGAAAACGAACACAATCCGGACGGAAAAAGTGGAAAACAATCAGAAAGCAATCAATAACACTAATTGGCCCAATAAATCATGCTCCAGCGGCATTAGTGTCGGCATTTTTCCATCCATTTTCCCGCGGTCCGTCCTGGTGGTTCGGTGTCGGTTACGTCGCGATCGATCGATCGCGACAAAGACTTCGGGCGCAATGAAGTTGAGCCAGGCCAGCTCCAACTCAGCGACACTTGATTGAAATTTCTCACCGATTGGGACGCATTCGCTAACGGGTGAAACTGTTCATTGCAAAATAATTGTTTTAACGCTAGAGAAGTCAACATGAGCATGTACTCAAACGCCCAAAACATCGGTCGGTATGGAGAGGTTTTTATTGGCGGAAAGCATACAACCGGATGTGCGGGTGGGTATGGGGAAAAGAGTCTTTTTTCTTTGTTTGTATGAACCTTCTTCCATTAATCAGTGTTAGCTTTTCTGTTGCGAGCCTCTTGAGACGGACGAATGATATTCGCTTTCTTCTTGCTCTACCAAAAGACATTCGTGAGCATGGCAAGTAATCGATTGAGCGGGAAAATTGACCGAGCTGGTAGGGAAGAAAAAACGGAAAACTCGCATCGAATTGGCTTACACAAACTCGAACGCACGGCACAACAAACTTGCACACGTGTTGCCCGTTGTTGGAGGGAAAATTGAATAAAAACCAGCGTCGTTCACCGTGTGACCGGAGTTCCGGCGGAGTTGCACGGTGGTACCGCGAAGGAAAATGCGTTCGTTCGTCGCGCCGATTGAAGTTGATCGGATGCGTCTGTTAGGTTCGGCTCGGGGCTATATTTATGGTTATTGTAGCAAGCTCTAGCGGAGTGGATTGCGCGAAAACATGAAAATTCAACCAGCCGAAACTGGCACCGTGCAAAAAAAAACGAGGAAGAAACCCCCTAAAGAGAAGCCGGACGGTGTTGGCAGAAAGGTGAAGGATAAGAAGTGATTCCGCGATGTTAGGCGGCTTTTCGGGCTTAATTACAGAGCAGCAGCTAGGGCGGCAGAAACAGCAGCAAACGGCAACAGTACCAGGGCACACCAACGTAGCAAAACGTACTGGAATGTTTTACCGTGCTGTTCTTCTACCCGACTGTTCCGTTTTCTGGCCATGTTCGACGGCGTCGTGGATCGAATGTTCCATTAGTGCAACAAATCAGCAGGCTTAGGACAGACGACCAGGAAGGAAGCATCACATTGGACGAAAAGCAAAGGCCGTCTGGACTCGCCCAGTGTTGTCAGGAGAAGATGAATGGATTTTGGACCGAGTAAAAACATACTTCATCTAGTGCATAAGTAATCAAAAAATGTGGGTTTTTTTTAATGAATGCAAAGAAATCTTTGACTGTTGGTTCGAGAAGTATGTTTGTGAGAAGTGCAAAATACTTTTTAATTATTGTTTTTGTATAATTAATGTTTTTATCTTTTATACAAGAGCAATAAATATTGCAAAGTTTATTGCTACATTGCAGATCAGAATGTTTAAGGTAGAGTCGAGTAGATCAAGAACAAATCATTCGTTTAAATGTGTTAAATTCGATTATCACTATTTGATCACATGATTTTAATTAATCTCTTCATATTTTACAGCCGTTCTAAATATTTTAACATTTAAATGGCCATGCAAATGTAACTGATGCTATGTTAAACATCCTGTTGCACCAACTCCTCTGCTTCTTATGTCACAATCGTTGGCACTTGTAAAGATCACATGATCTTCAAGTGCGATTTTCAACGCAACTCGCTTCTTTGTAGGCTCGTTCGTGATCGATTTCATGACTACAAAAACAAGCACCATTTAACCGACCCACGTGGGTGAAATTGCAACATAGAAAAGTGGGAGGTGCATCCATCAACGGTAAAAACGGTTTCCAACGCATTCGCGCTGTCCGCAATCTGATGGATGATAATGATTAACGGCGGCATTGGGACTTGATGATTTGTTTGAGGTTTTGTGTTTTGTGTTTTTAGTTGTTGAGCACCTCACGTCAGCTCGTTTCAGTTTTTTTCCCTCCAGTTTTATGATGTACTTTTCTTACTTTGATTCGCTTTGGCGGCACTGGCTTTATTTATGAACCTGTTCCACTTAATGAGCAACATTGCACCGAACGCCCAGTGACGCGTGCGTTTCATCGACATTGTGCCGTGCCGTTTGTTCGATTGTTTGCTTTTTGTTTTATTTGTTTTTTCGCTTCAACCGAAGATCAAACGGATGCAAGAAGTTAATTTTTATCGCGTCTCAACGCCGCTTCCAACCACACACTTGAAATGTAACGATTTGAAACCGAATGTTGGCGTCTGTGTTAAGCCCATGTTACTGCTGAAATGCGTTGAGTTGTTCGTTCCGTGTTGGGCCAATTAGTGACAAGTGAAGCGATACTGTCTGCCCTAGCGAATCGATTGATTTTTGCCGATCGCTGGTGTACTGGTAAAAGGATTTATTCGCCTGGTGCAGTTATACATATCGCCATACCCTTTGTCGGTGTGGTGTGGCTCTACTACACAGCTACATCGTACCGTAAAACCGGCGAGAAAACTTATGCGCATCGATAGGAAAATTATGGGTTTCGGTGGCGTAAAGCATTAAATTTGAGCAAGCTTCACGTTCCCGTTAATACTAACTTACACAATTTCCTACGCTGGACGGAATTAGCCCGTGCGAGTTAAATCTCTTCCGTTTGACAGCGCCATGGGTACGGTTCCCGGCACAATATAAGGCAGAATTGGTTCACACACACTCACACGCAAAAAAAGGAAACCCCGACGCCAATGTGGATTGAACCGTAAGAATTGAACAAAAAAAAATAAGACAGCAGTCCCAATTTCCATAAACTTACCGATCAAAATCAGTCAGGCGGGATGAATCGCGGAACCCTTTCGCAAACGGGTTGGAATCAATTTTCAGCTTCGTTATTAACTGGTTTTGGTATGCCGTGACTGCCGTGAAGATCGTCTCCGGGAAGACGTACGTCTTGTGATCGACATCGGACAGCTCCTTTGGTGTGATGGGTATGTTTTGGCCCGGCCCTAGCCTGGCCAGGTGTATTCGGGGTTGGTAGCGATGCATCGAGTTGAGGACAATCTGGTCGAAAGAGAACATAACATTGAAAAAGAATAATCTTTCATAATTCTTTCAAATAAGCTATTTTACAAAGAAGATTAATGTATAAATCTGAAATTGATGGCCAAATGTTGGATAGATATGTTGAACCATAACTAAGATTTTTAATGTTAACTAATCTTGGTGCTAATCCAAAAATTGTAAATCCGTAAGCACTACCTGAAATTTCTAGAAGGAAACATCATTTCCTTAATCTGTAGATGCAACTTTGTCACAAAGTAATGGCCATTTTGTCCACTGTACCGACATGAGCATTACATCTTCCGATAGGGATGGTAGAACGTTCACTCCGTTCTATCGTTGTATAATCGACGATTAGGCGTGAAACCACCCTCGAGGGCGAATAAAACATTCACACAAACAGCAGAAACAGGGCGGAGCAGTGTTTGTGTACGGTTGCTGCGGTCCTTTGCCTGGGTGGCTGCACCACGGTGCTCTGTTACAACAGCTTGTTCGATTGTTTGTTTGTTTGCTTGCTTGTTTGTCTATCTTCCGACAGGTTCGCCGGTTAGTACTACATCTGCAACTATTACGCCTATAGAATCAATCACCCTCGAGCCATTTGACTTAACAGCGTGAAGCAGTAGTCCTCCCCTATCCAATGTCTGCTAGTGCTTCAGGGCCACCGATGGCAGCATAAAATGCAGAATATTATCTGTTGATCCCTTTTTTTACTACAGCTTTAACTAATGTACAGTGCAAAAGGGGAAAATGAAATGGAAAAGAAGCATGGCGGAATAAACCTCGCCTGAAAAGAACTGAGTAAAGATGGGGTGATATTTGTTATCAACTGCCATGAGCCAGCCACTTTTCCAGTATTTGAAGAAAATGAATGTTGAATAAGAAGGAGCAAAGAATTAAATCATAATATTCTCTAAATGTGGCTTTTTATTTTGCATTTGCACTACTTTATTTTTTCCAGAAAACCCAATTTCTCTTGTCCATTTCATTCATTTACGATTTCATATAATTTGTATTAAATACATTAAAGAAAATGTTCCAAAGACTTGAACAATCCAGCAGACCTCAATTAGATAACTGTCCCTAAAACAAAACGGAGTTGTTTTCCGTGACACATTGCTCACCCTACAACCACAACTGTGGACAAATAATAGAGTTATACCGTCCCCAGAGAGAAAGATTGTTTTAGATTAGCCCGCTTATATCCTCACATTTGTTCCGGACAAACGTAATTCTTTTTTAATCTGACCATCCACCTAACGTAATCTAGACGCATGTACTATCACACACAGAAACACTCGTACAGCTTGGCATCTTAGTGTGTACGATACACCCAGGGGAACGTTTCGAGTTCGATTCGAATGTCGTCGATGGGACACGACTGCTGAGGCAGAGCAGGCTCAGCCGAGGGAGAATGTCATAAATTCGAAACATGAACGATGATACCTCGCACACTGTATCGATGTCTTAGATATTTATATCTTTATTATTGATATTTATTTTCTCCTTCCATTGCCACCATCTCCTCTGCAACGAATCTACCCAAACACAACAGTTTAACAGTTCCACCGCATGTGATGTTGGCCTTTCTCCAGTCGACGAAAAGATCGATATCGGTTTCATCAAATCACCATTTACGCTTCTCGCCTTGTTCCTGGTGTGGTCTTTTTTCCATGCACGTTTATTTCGCCTATGCATACATTCACGGCGGCCCATTTGGATGGCCGATCGGGGCAACCGGCTCGCCAACGATGCGTGAATATTTCAGCGAATAAATAAGCGTGCGAGAAATTCTATCCATTTTATGGGTGACTACTTTCAATAAATAATAACACCTTGTTGTGCGGTGGGTCTTTCACTCCGCGCTACTGCAAATTAGCGACAGCGAACCTGTTTTTCCATGCAGGCGATTTCCGAGGTGACAAACAAAATGCGTGAATTATTGATGCACTAAATGATCGGTTGGAAATTTAAATTTGAATAAAGTGAAATTGATTAAAACATCTGGTACGATAAAACTGTAGACTTTCATAAATAACAAGAAATTATGAGAAAGATTGGTGTTAAGTATAGAAGTAAACTGGTTTCTATTAAACAATTTCTAGGTTTTAAATTGAGTTGCAACTTGTTTTCTTCACCACCTAAGGAATTAAGCTGGGGGAGACAAACAATGTGTGAACGATACAAACCATTCAAAGTTCCTTTTGCCACCTATACCTATGCCTTTACAAGATTCCAACATTTGACACATTTGAACACTCAGAAGAATTATTCAGAGTGACATGTGTGATTTGAATAGCACCGATGGACAATGACCTAACTATCGATCAGGATATTATACTCATTGACGTCAGAGTGAGCGGGTCAAATCATGAAATTGATACCAGACAACCATATCCGTTAAGCATCATTAGACTATTTACAAGATCCTAGGAGACATTCGTTTTTGCACTGGAACGCCTTAAGGAGTTTGTAGTAACTCTTGAAATTCCGTGAAAATATTCATTTCTAGTGAGAGTTGCGTACGGAGGAACGATTTGCATAGAATTCTATATCGATCCGAAAATCGGTACCTCCATCACTAAAGAACGAATTGACAGACGAACCTAAGACCTAACTTGGGCGTAAGCGTTCCAAAACATATCACTATTCAAGTACCATCAAGCAAAACTAATGTATGTTTTTTATCATCCTTGATCCTAACGATCATGCGCTACACTTTTCATCATATTTCATCCTCAATCAGAGCCCACAGCATCAATAAATAATGGCATATGACGAGTGATGCTTCCCGCTTCTAATTAGGTTGATTATAAATGACATTTTGTACATTTCTATCGCATCTTGCGAGAGTTTCTGTTCTGCCCAGCAGCTGGATCGTTATATTTCCATTGAAAAACCCGGCAGTGAAAGTGTGGTGTACAACCGAGCGAATGCTGAGGGAAAGCACATCAAACATCGCTTCCTGTCGACTCCAACTAAGCTGCATGTTTCCGTTAAGCATGCATCCACATCGGGCCTCGTCGTGACAGTGTGCGCCGGTGCATTTCATAATTAATGAATCGTGTCACGATGCACTTGTCATCTGTCAAAACAAAGAACAGATGAACTCAGTCGTATCGGTACCCGTGGTAAGGCGCCATGACCTTCAAACGCTGTCGCCAAACCATTTCTTCCAACCATCCACCCCATCAGCTGGGACAGCCTCCTGGGAATTGTTTCGTTCATGAATAGTTTCCGAGAAGCAAGTAAATGGTTATGATTTGTTTCTTTCCCAGAAGCATCCGATCCGGGATTCGGTCTTTGGGAGAGGCAATTTTTCACTCACTCGATTAAGGAGGGAAGAAGCTAAACCGACAATGGGGGCCAAATGTCGACGGTACGCGATGTGTTGTGGGTGTAACGTTAGCCCCCAAGAAACATCGGTATCGAGCGCTCAGCAACTCATCGTGCATCAACGCAACTTTTGGGGGAAGCCAGTTACTATTGACTCGCCAGCTCCTTCGTTACGAGAAAAAGGGACTGAAACATAAGAAGCGAGTTCTGTTGCTCTGCGACTTAACCTAATCGTCGTCTCCATCAAGTGCGTCAGTGTCAGCGTATCTCAATGCTAAAGAGGAGAATTAAGTCAGTTTGAAATAATTTGACAGACAAAAATCGTGTAAATAATTTGTTTTCATTCACTTCACCTTCACCTCGCCCAAAAAGGATTCGTTGCCTGGAGGGGTTCACCGTCATGGATTGGGCTACACCGCGTTCTACCTTCGTATTTCCTTTTTTTTGTGTTTGGTCGAGCCTACAGCGCCACAGGTTCGATGGAATTCTGAAGGTTATGTTTTGCCTGTCGACTGGCTAATGATTCCAAATTAATCAACTTTTTTCACCCGTTCGCCGAAACCTCCATGCGTTCGTCATACCTTGCAGGTTCGGAAGGTTGGTTCGTATGCCAGTGGACCACGCACTGTTCTATGGTGGGCTCCAGCAGCCTAGTGTGTTTCGTCGTGATTTATAAGATCGTATCAAATTACGCGTGCGCATGACGGAGATCCAACACCCCTGCCCCCATCTTCACCGTAACCCAAACCTCCCTCCCCTTCCCACCCAATGTTTGGCTTGTGCGCCCCATCCCGGCGGCAAGCGATGATCTGACTTACCTGACCATTCTTGTCCATTTCATTGTTGGTTAGTTTCACTTTTTCGAACGATATAACCTGTTTCCGTAGGGCATCGGCCCCGACCGGGGTGTCCGGGTGGGCGTAAAGCCGGGCGGGCGGTGGAGGATCTGCCTTGCCCGCCACCAGCCAGGCCGAACGGTGGTACGCGTAACGGTAGCGCCGGTTGTCAACCGGGACCACATCCAGCAGCACGACATACCGATCGGCCGGCGTAACTTGGCGCAGTGGACCAGAGAAGGAGACGCGCACCGTCGGAAACATGCGCCTGTGGACGAGAGAGAGAGAGAGAGAGATGAAGAAAACATGTGGTTAGTGTGGCTCTGGGATGGAACTCCATTCCCGGTGTTGCAAGATCCTGCCACCCATGGCGTACAGGTTGGCTCTGCAGATCGATCGAAGCATGCACAACGCCACAACGTGTGCAAATGGTGTTTGAGACGCTGTTTAAGCAACAACACTTATCCTGTCAAATGGGCATTCTGTAAGACTAAGTAACGCTGGAGAATGTACGTCGCAACATTTATCGCTGTCCGATAACCTCAATATTTCATTGATTTACTGGCTACTGTGCTGGTTAGTGGTCCAAACCGTCTCAAGCCTTGCAAGGGAGTAGCTTTTACTTCAATTTCAGACCTTCATTGGAATTCCAGTACTTGAGCATGCCTGTCAACAGTCTATTGGACATGCAAAGGCACGGCACGATCCCCCAAAAGCTGAGCACTCGGGAAATGTGAATGTCGAAAAGGTGAAATATACACAGCACACGCACGCATGCCAAGTGCGACTGACCACCCGCAAAGTGAGTCGACATGTTGCGAGACATTTTGCCAGCAGAAATAAGGGGACTTCTTCATGTTTTTGCAACTTTTAGTTTGCATGTTTTTTTCTAGTGGAGTTTCCGCTTCCCCTATCGATCTGCGCCTGTCACGTCTGCCGCTTACATGAAGAGGCAACATTTCATGTACCCTTTACCTTTGCTGTTATTCCTTTGCAAGGCATTGCTAAAGCGTGATAATTGTAGATAAGCAACATAATTCATAATTGCTAATTTGTGGAGCTCCCTTTACCGCTCGCATGGTGGCGGGTGCGTCGAGTTGCTTTTTCGTTTTCCCGTTGAAAAAAAATGGAGAGAAAGCAAGACAAAAAAAAAACACGACAAAATAAGTTGCCCGTGTTTTTAATCGACACATTCGCATCGTACCACACGTTGAAGCGAACTGATGCGCAAAGGCTATGCCACGATGCACGATCTTACTTGCGTTAACGCACACACGACAGCCAACGCCATGCACACAGCAAAACAAGGGTTGCTCGGTTGTCTTTCCTGCCGAACTGCCAGACAGGAATGGTGAAATGGAGTATTGGGACGAAGAATATATGTACAGGCAACCGTTACGTTTTGACCGTTTACATCGCTTCTGGCGATCTGAGCGCTACTGCAGCGAATTATGAATTTGACAACAAACCGATCGATACTATCTTTCCAGATGAGTGACTCTTGTCAAGCGTTGTGTGTTAAAAATTACTTCCCAATGCTCTCTTAAGTTTTTATTCAATTTCTGTTTCAATTCTATATACGACAACATGAGTCTTCTGGTTTCTTTACTTGCTAACGGCCCTAGAAATAATTGTTTCAACAAACTCAACATCAACACTCTCCTAAATCAATTCGGCTTTTGTAACGCCAGTTTTAAATACTGTTCATGAACCACAACAAATGTATACGTTATATTTAGGTTCAAGGACTTCTAGGCCAACAGGTTTTTTATATATCACAAGCTGTAGCTGTTTGTCTTTCCCAATGTTAGGACTGCTGCTTGTCACTTAAATAGTTCAAGTACATTTAAACTTATTAAGAACAGAACACTATCAAAGATGTTCATGGTATTACTAAGATCAATCAACTTATTGCAGTAGAATCTGCATATTTGTTAACTTACTAGAGAGGAAAAAACTTCCTTGTTTAGCCACACACACACACTATAAAACTCATTTTGTTCCATTAATACTCCTTGCGAAGCGTAATCCTAGCCAGAATTTAAGGCTCGTTCTCTCGATTGAGATATAAGCGTGGAACTCACTACGTACAGTCCTTTCCGGTGTTCAACCCTCTACTGCCAATGATTGCGAGTCCCGATGGGGAAATTTTATTCAATTAAATTTATGTCCTCACAATCGCAATCGGTGGGTGTGGACGCCAACAGTGACACCAATCCACTGCATCAAAATTGAAAGGGGTGCTGGTCCCTGGGCCAACCCGGCAGGGTTACAATGTCCACGTACCACGTCAACCACTTCGGTCCTGATTTTGGCGCTTAGCTCGACGAAACCGTAACAATCGTTGTGTTGCTAGTTTTGCTTCCTGCCACTAATCACACCGACACTGTAAGTCCTTATTGCCAACGCCACAGCAAGCAGGGTGTACCGTATTGAGCGATAAAGATTTTACTACATAGATTAGCTGGGTTATGATTATTGGACGAAATTATCGTACATTGGTCATAAATTTTGCGCCTCGCCCAACTCACCAACCAGCACAGGGACGGTCCGGCTACTGGTCGTAGTGTCAACCGGACTGACCACAAGCCGATGGAAATCGTACCATACCCCAATAACCCCGGAACGAATTCAGCTGAATGTAATATCCGTACGCACAAGCACACGGTGGACGGTTTCCTGCCGTCCGAAGTACAAAAGAACAGAAACATTTATATTGCGTGATAGCATCGTGCTGTGCGCTTGTGAATGTGTAAAGCATTAAGATAGCATGACACCATAAAATTTGTCCAGATTTGTCAACTTCTGTTTTGCGGGCGAGCGTTTCAGCATCAGCGAATCATGATCAAGCTATCTTGTCTGCTAGATAAGCGCTAAATGAACGAAGACTTTTTGCTGCGAATGACTAGATAGATAAGTATAACAAAATTTTGAAAAATCCGAACAGATTCTTAAAGTAAACAGTTGTGAAATAAAGTATAAATATAGTCACCTTTCGTAATAAAGGAATTGGTTTTTGTTTAATTTTTATATCTTCAATACACGGGTTTAAACTAACAGGAAATAAGAGTTTTTGTACAACATGACAGTTCTCGACTTGTACACAAGTACGTCTGCTTAAGATAAAGTGTCCACTTAAATAACGGAATCTTTACATCAGTTTAAACACATTTCACATTAATGTAGTGCGCATTAAAAGAGATTATTATTTATGTTTTAATTTGCTTAAACTAATACATATAAAAATCTATTGGTTTTTTTTATTATAATTACATTGTTTATTCAATTGAGAAAAAAATGTGGTTAAAATAAAATGTTGTTAAAAATTTAGAATTTCATACCTAAAACGATGCTTCGGTTAAATGACTAAGCGCATTGGATATTGAACATCAAATAAATGATATACAAATATCAACCTTTACATACACTGCTTACAATGTTTCGCCGTCCAGAGCCATGGACATGCTACGGCCCGGGATCAATTAAACTTATTGTTCAACATGTCAAATGTGATTTTCCCACATGCACATGCACGCTTCCTGGTTCAAATCCAAACACCAACCAAACAATACCGAACAATCATCGCCCACCGTCATCCCCCCCTCCCTAGCAAGCTTTTCCGACGTTTTCCACAGGCCCAACGACGACGACAGCCTGTTCCCGGGAGTGTCAACCGGGTGACAGACCGCGGCAGGCCAAGCGATCTCAGCGTCTCACAGCGATGCGCTGCGCCGTCTGCGGTTTTGACGCGTAACTAGACAAATGACTGACAAGCTGTCGCGAGGCCTTTTCATCCTGCGCCGAGCGAAAGAGAGAGCGCGCGCGCGCCTCTGTGTGTTGCGCAAAAGTTGTCATCCATCCGGGTCGGGCGGATAGCAACGCATCAAATAAGATCAGACGACCGAAAACAACAGCAGCAACAAAGCAAAAAACGCGCAAGCGAAAAATAAAGGAAAAAAAAAACTCGAAGCCGGGTGTCACTTAATTAAGCGACCAGCGTCATCGTGTCACCGCGTGGATCCGCCTGCTGGTGGCCGCACCGGCGTTATGCTGCTTTTGCGACTGTTGCGAGCATAATCAATGTCACCTGCCCGCTGAATAATTGATCATTGTTCTGTCGCGCAAGACTGTGTGTGTGTGTGTGTGCGTGAGTCCGTTCTGTGGTTGTGTGCCTGCTGCTGGTGCGCTGGTGAACGCGACGAGGTAAAACTTTTATTATTTATTGGACAAGTGATAAAAAATATTCCTAATGAAGCAAAGCTTCTCCTCAANNNTGTGTGTGTGCGTGAGTCCGTTCTGTGGTTGTGTGCCTGCTGCTGGTGCGCTGGTGAACGCGACGAGGTAAAACTTTTATTATTTATTGGACAAGTGATAAAAAATATTCCTAATGAAGCAAAGCTTCTCCTCAACAGGGCCCTATAGTGTGTATGTGTGTGTGTGTATGTTTGTGGCGGTTCGATCCGGAAGGGACAGCGGGAATGGATGCATAAAATTAAAGCAACAACAGCAACAGCGGACCGCTCGACCGTCGGTCCACGCGCGTGGTGATAAATTAGATGGGCAAACGAAAAATTATCACATTAGCTTAATCAACCGGCCGGCCGGACCTTGGAAGGTAGCCGCTCGAAACCTGGACCCATCTTTTTGCAAAGTCCATACGAAATGTTTTGTTGTTTTATCGTCATTCATCTTCGGGATCTGAACATCGAATGGTGTTTATTCTTTTTAAAAATTTATCGTAACAAACTAATGATAATGACTTCATCTTTGATGTAGCTCGTACATGTTTACGATTTAATGAACGATACGATTGATTTCATTAGTTTTAGACTTAAAGACAAGAAAAGTTAACCATTCTCCCAAGTCACTTACTTGTTCATGTCCATTACTTGTAGTACTGTACATCACAAACAAATGATAATATAGAGAAAAAAACGGAACCAAACTAAAGTGCTTCATCTTCATTATGTGTCGTTAACTTTCCTGGAGAAGCATTCTGGCTGAATCACGGCAAAAAAAAACAGCAGCACGACATTTATGCGCATCAATTATCTAGCAATTGACACATTTTCACCAGCCTCGCCAGTAACCCCTAAGGTCCATGTCAAGTGCCTTGAAGAGTTATGTCATCAATCAAAGTGCTGCTGCTGCTGCTGTTGTTGTTTTTTTGCCGCCCTCTTCTTCTTCTTTTTCTTCTTCTTCTTCTTCACCTTAGCACCGAGCACCACCTTCTTTTGCATTCGCTTCATTTGGGCGAAGAACTTAATCAAAATAATTACTTCTTTCAACTCACAAACATCGGCCCAAGGATTGCCGTAAGATTGCCTTCCCTGGAAGGTGTCAAAGCGCTAAAAAAAAAAGAAACGGCCCTTCGCCCTTGAGCGTTGCACCGCAGATTAGAAGGTGCGGATGACTATAGTGATCGCGAAATAATTCCACACCAAACGCCATTCCCACCTCCAGAAAGGGGTTTTTGTTGCACTGGGGTGGTGTGGCAACGTGCAAAAGGGCCCGTATCATTGCAACACCTCACTGACGCATTGCCGTGTTGCATCGTCGACATCGTCGTCATCATCATTATTATCATTCGCGCTCTCGGGTGCAAGTGATGCAGTGGCGACCGGACAGGAAACAGCGTGGTGGCCGTTGCACACACGCAACAGACTGTTTTTTAGAACTTACTTTGCAATGAGCCCTTACAACGGTTATTGTAGTCGCTGGCCACGCATGCTTCAATGCAGTAGTTAGTTACCTTTTTCTCTCTCTCTTTCTCCCTCTCTCACTTCGTGCAACCCTTCAAACCACACCACATAGAGCTCTATAAGTAGCATGCACATATTCTACCACCAGCCGGTTCTGGAGTAAGACGTAGGAAAAAAAGCATAGAGAGAAAGAGAAAGAAAATACGGATTGATATGGAGTGGAAGTTGAGGAGTTGGCGAACAACACTAAAAAACAAAACAAAACAAAAAATGAATGCAAACACCTCCGGTGCACCGGTGCAAGCAGCAGCAGCAGAAGCATGTTTTGCCGCTTGTTCACAGCTTTCCGATCGCGATAATGATTTGCAGTGTTAATTTTCACCAACACCCGGTTTCACAGGGCCGCTGGTGCACACACACACACACGGTTTCCCATTTGTGGAGAGTTCCCTGGACGTGTGTGTGTGTGCTCCTATAAGTTATGATAGACCGGAGCTCGGCAGTCGATGAAGGAAAATTAAGGAAGCCCCCTTATTGCACGGTGGCGAATGGTGGTGAATTTACTGGCCAACGAAGCGGTGGGTCACGGTGTACGTTGGGTAGTGGTGAATATTGGTGAAGGAAATGGGCTCAATTAATGTGCGCCAACCCTAAGCTGCGCTGGTTGTAGTGGTGATAGCCACTGCCACAATGTGTATGATGGTTGTGTTGCTATAACTCTTTAATGTACATACTTTTCAGCGTTTATTTCACAGAAATATGCTGCGAAATATTGTAAAAATTAAAGATTCAAATATGTTTTAAGTTCTTCAATTTAATTTTTCAAACTTAAACAAATTAAAATAAATATATAAATTATCCAGCAAGGTTATATGTTGAGAATGAATATTAAAATTTAAATAAAACAACATCGAAAGTGTGTTTTAGGCATTTTACGTCTAGAAGCCATCCACAATTGTTGTATGTTTTTCTAAGGGTTAATCATTAAATTTAAACGCAATCATCAACTCCACCGGGCCAGTCTCATAGCAGACACAATGACGTTACACCTTACAGCACCACCACACACCAACACAATAGCATTGGCAACGCATACCCAGACGCTTTACAAACGCATAAAACGCATTTGATTAGACCCGGCAAACGGTTTTGATAAAGCAAACTCCAACAGGCAACAGGAGAAAGGTGCAAATTGTGGAAAACAAGGGGAGATTTTAAAGAAAAGCGCTTTAAAAAAATGTAACACTATACTAGCCACCTTTTCCTGCCATTTTCCATGCCGCTTTTCAGCCAATTTCCATCGGCTTTGTGTGTATGAAACGTGACGTGCACACAAGGTAATGCCAGTCCGTGCGGCACTGCTAATCGAATAAAAATTATCACCTTAGCTCCCGCTGGATGATTGTTCGGTGTGTGCTAGTGTGAGTGTAATGTTGTTGTTTTTTTCCACTCATTTCATGTTGCAAAATGCATCCGTTGCATTGCGCTTATTATGGATGGAATCGTCTTGATGGTGGCAAACACCTTCCATTTCCCACCGGCGCAAACAAAAAACAACAACAGAACGCATTTAAGCGATTGTCGTACCCCGAGGAGAGTTCGCCGCTTTGGCGAGTGATTACACGTAATGATGATGATAATTATGTGTGGAATGCATTGTGACCTGATTTGCCTCCCCGTGTAGTTGCTGTGTAAGGGTGATTGATGTTTTTTTGCTGCTGTTCGGTATCTATTTAAATTTTGTTTTAATTCCAGCCAGTTGTTGCAGTGATCGAGCTGCTTGGTGCAACATTACGATTGCCGTGAGCATAGCAAGAAGATAGCAACAATTGCATACTTTGTGACTGACTTCACACTCTCAATGCACCATTATTCGCTTTGTTTTGTATGATTGTCAACAAATTGTTCGAATTCCTTTCCGTATCTGTGTGTTGCTTCTTTCCTCTTTTTGTCGCATTAAAATCGTCCAGCCGTTAATTTGACAACATTTGCACGTCCGAGGCACGTGAAAGCAGCGCAAAAACGATCCAAGCTTTAAGGTTCCGCCATAAACACCAACCGAGGCGCGAGTACGATTCAATTGAAACAATCAATTAGCACGATAATTAGTGCGGTGACACTCATCAGCAACGGTTGCTATCAACCATCATCAACCAGTGCCACCCCGTGCGCAGCGTGTTCAGCAATTGGATGGCTTTGTTTTTGGTTGGTTAAAATAATTCCACCGAAAAAACAAAACTTACGGTCCGGGTATCGGACGATACCGGGGAGCACTTGCTCGTCTTCTGATTGGGTCTTGACAGCCTGGCTAGCGAAGAGAAGCATAGCAGCTGGAGGTGCTACTAATTTGTAAGTCAATTTCATCTCATCACAGCCTGACCAAATCACTACCCAACCGCGACGGCGGCGAAGACTTCCAATTAAAAAAACCCCCAGACCAGCTGAACCGGCGCAATGGGAATGGAATCACAACTGACAAACACTAAATTAAGCCACCAACACAAGTAGCTACCATCACTTCCACACTTCCAGCTCGTTCTCCACTGGCCGCCATGCTGAGCACTGTGAACTTCACGATGTGAACTCAGCGATCGAGCAGCAACAACAATCGCAACCATCGTGTCGCGACGACATTGTTGGCGACTCCATCTTGTGGCTTTCAGTGCNATTAAAAAGGGTGAATTGCTTTAATTTGGAGCTGACAGTTCTACTGACCTTTGATAGAGCATCCTCTTGTCTATCTTCTTGATTGGAAAGTACTTTCCTTGGCCGCAGCTATCACCGATATGCTGGTTGGTTAAAATAATTCCACCGAAAAAACAAAACTTACGGTCCGGGTATCGGACGATACCGGGGAGCACTTGCTCGTCTTCTGATTGGGTCTTGACAGCCTGGCTAGCGAAGAGAAGCATAGCAGCTGGAGGTGCTACTAATTTGTAAGTCAATTTCATCTCATCACAGCCTGACCAAATCACTACCCAACCGCGACGGCGGCGAAGACTTCCAATTAAAAAAACCCCCAGACCAACTGAACCGGCGCAATGGGAATGGAATCACAACTGACAAACACTAAATTAAGCCACCAACACAAGTAGCTACCATCACTTCCACACTTCTAGCTCGTTCTCCACTAGCCGCCATGCTGAGCACTGTGAACTTCACGATGTGAACTCAGCGATCGAGCAGCAACAACAATCTCAACCATCGTGTCGCGACGAAATTGTTGGCGACTCCATCTTGTGGCTTTCAGTGCGCATTTCGTACGCAGACGTGATCACCAGTTGGGACGAGATATCTGTGCTTTTAGGTGCTCCGAATTACCAATGCAGAAGGTGATGCATTTCGGCGCTCATAAAACATCTTAACAAGTTCATTGTATGTGAAGCTGGCAAATTGGGAACCGTTCCGAACAAAATCTGCGTTGACACGCGTGACAGTTGGTGATCATCAGCGAGCTGAAAATTTGGGAGTTTTCTCAACCACGAACAAACGTTTTATACTGAAGATGCGTTTGTTTCTCCACCAGTAACGTCACCGTTTTTTTGACAATGGAAAACAACTTATCCACTAGAAAGAAAAAATCTAAACCGCAAGACGCTGAATTTAGTATCAACAACCCGTTAATCAGAAGCTCATTCATATTTTGTTTTGCTTTTTGGGTTTGTTGGTTTCCAACCAATCATGAAGTTGCGTCCGGGTCTCAGCAAACGGCTACGGAGAGGGGTGTCCGAGCTGAGCTGAATGATTTATATACAGCAGCTCATATTTTAATCATGAGGATCACCACTGTCCCATAGGGAGCTATGAATTTTTCAAAAAACCTCCGCAACGGGTCGCAGTCAGCGCAAAGAAAAACAGCGAACCGTACGTCCGGAATGGCCGCCGGATGACATCCGCTAATGCTCACGAATCATCGACCAGCTGACATTTTTCATGTGCCGCTTCGATGGCAGTGTGGTTGGGCTATTTCTGTGTTTTTGTTTCCTTGGCTCGGGCATAAGCATAAGCGGGAAGTAACAAACCTCCCCCTCCCTACCACCCACCCCCATCCCCTTGTCCGTAACCCCCAAAGCTTGCGTACACCGGTGTGTGTTTTTCTTGAGAAAATTTGCCGCGTACATTGAACTTGAATGCCATTTTCAACCATTTTAGTGGAGACAAAAATTAGAGAGAAAGAGACACACAACAAAACGAAAAAACGTGGAAAAATCATTCCATCACCGCCACTACGCTACGACTGAAGAATTTTTCAAACACAAATCTAACGCACCGCAATGGTAAATTTTCCATGCTTTTCCGCTGTTTTCCTTCTGTTCACTCATTTGTCAGCCACACACAACTACTTCGGCCGCACTATTAATTTAATATTGACCCATTGCCATGACCCCGGAGCTTAATTTGAGGGGGGGAGGGGAGAAACACAACAAAAAACCCACCAGCTTTAGACTGAAGCTTACATTCGGTAGAAGGCAGAAGGCACACGCTTCCTTCGCTCTTACTTGTAACCAAACGTTCGTTGTTTCGGCTAAACGTTGATCCTAAGGTAGCCACTGCACTAAACTGCAGCAAAACGAACCACCACACGGCTACCATACCACAATGCGCACTGTTTTTTCTCTTCCTAATACGAGCAAATGACACCCGGACGCCCGGACAGGAAGCTAATTATGCTAATTTCAATTTCGTTTCCTTTGCCGTTTGTTGCTTCGAGCCAACCGATCGGGAGAGGATAAACACCGGTAACAAATTTTCTTTAATTTTCGTTTCGACTTCCGAAAACGTATCGTGCCACCGCTGTTGCCCTGCCGTTGCGCACGGCGCAACAAAATTAGCCCTTTTCAGGACAATGTGCAATTTCTGGCCAAAGAAAACAAGAAAAAACCCCAAAATCGCACCCCAAACAGTGTTGCACAAAAGTGCCGCCAAAGAAGGGTGCGTTGTTTGCTTTTTCGCAAGCTTCACGTATGACTTTAGCAGAAGGAAAGAATTTTCGCTCGCGAAACAAAACCACAATGATGAGGCAAAAGTGCATCCGCCAGCGATCGTACGCCGATCGGGTTTTGGTTTACATTCGCAAGGTTGTTAAATGATCAAGCACCCATGGATGGACGGATGGATGGATGTGCATCGAGCCGGATATGGTAGCGAACGGTGAGCTGATCTTGATCTCTGTTCTTACTGTTACTCCCTGTTGCCACCATCGTTTTCTTTCGTTTTTATTTTGCTGTGCTCACACTTCCGATTCCGTGATGGACGCGATCTTCCGTCGCGATCCGTTCGACGCTCTGTTTCTCAGCGTCGTACAGCCACTCGCCGTGTGGAAAGTGTTGCAATGACGAAGGAAAATTAGCGCGATACCACTAGGGATAGGATTACCGCGGTTCGGTATGGTTGGCGGTCGAAGCGGGGTGGAGGATTTGAAACAAGAGCCCATCGCCGACGTAAATTGGCTTGGTAATTTTCAATTATTCGTATGCATAAGCAACTAAGCGAGCGCCATTATGCCGCGTGTTGCTGCTTATGTTCACGTGGCTGTATGTGTGCGTGCTTTTGCCGGTGTCAATTGATTTCTGTTGCAGTAAAGGCACCATAAGCTGCTTGCATGTTGGACATGGTTCACACAAACAGGAACAAAGTTACCACACAAGTTGAAATGTTTGGAAAGGAGCATAAGCGAAAACACAGCAGCATAAGCGAAACAGCGTTAGAATTCTTGTTTTTTTAATCATTTGACATTTTTCAGTTATTTTCAACTCGTTAAGACATAAATTATGAAGTTCTGACAGTAGAAATATGTTAATTCTATAGTAAAGTATTTAACAAAGAATAAGTAAATTTAAAAAACAATTGAAATTGAATTATTTAAAAAGATTTTTTAATTAAATACAAATGCACTTCAATCTTAAACCATAGTTTTAGGAACATTCAAAACGACCTTATACGTTTTTATAAATTTAACATTCAGTTAACTACTACCATTTTCGTGCTCCATTAGGC
Source organism: Anopheles rivulorum (assembly GCA_018908115.1). Lineage (NCBI taxonomy): Eukaryota > Metazoa > Arthropoda > Insecta > Diptera > Culicidae > Anopheles > Anopheles rivulorum. The sequence goes on along the minus strand of CM032177.1, from coordinate 26,104,577 downwards.
ACACATTCATTTCTCACGCATTCCTTTTGTGCAAACCGTTCTTGTTTTCGCCCTCGATTTAACACATTGCAATAGTCGGCTAATTATGGCTGCATCTACCAAACGCTGCAAACCTGTGTGCTTTATCGACGGATAAACGGATATTGCAAGTTCGATTTTTGCGAAATGGCTTGCACTCGCCGAGCAGCGAAACCGTTTTCAATTTACCCTGCCAAATGATTATGATTAAACATAATCATTGATTTCCAACTGAGTTTCCCTTCCCTTCCCCACCCTCCTTTTTTCTCCCAATCCCTTCGCCAACCCCAAACATGTTTCAAGGGAAGGCAAACGAATAGCGGGATTCGGTTTGATCTCGAAGTGGCAAACAAAATTCCATTACCAAGGAAGAGATCAATTGGCGTCCTATCGTTTAGGTGCGATCTACCAGCCATCCTTGATATCGATAAACAACATCAAATTGGATAATTTGCTACTATTTCTGCAGCTTTGCACCTTCCACGTACGGCACACACACAATAAGGCCAGCCTTTCGGTCGGTTTACAATCAATAATTTCCGAACATGACCAAGCAACAGCTGCAACACCGTATACGTATTACAACTAAACCTCTGTTACCCATTGTCGATAGTTATCGGATAAGGATGAAGGGAAACGATTCAATCAAATGACCGTCACAACCGTCCGGTAGCCTCATCGTCCGGTAGTCGCGCAATGCTCTAATGACGAGCTAATGCCGAACGACACTGGACCGTGAAAAAGCCCCGATCCGATGCCCAGATCCGGATGGCCCAGCCCATTTCGGTCGGTGGAAAATTGAAAACCATCTGTCGTTACCAAGTAAATGAGCTGGTCGGCACGAGCATGACCGTAGGGGAATGGTTATGATGCGGAAAATTAAAACCCAACATCAAAAGCTACACATTCGCCTAAAGCTAGATGGTGCTGTCGTCATCGAGAAAATCTCGACCTCCTCCAGAGTGGGTGGAAGTATTTTATTTCTATCGTTTCGTTTATTTCGTTCAACAGTATCGCGCAAGGTGTAAATACACTATCTACCACGGTTGTTTCAGACAAAAGATACGTCCCACCGCTTATGTTTCGTAGCATCTTCTTCCCAAACGCAACCGTCCAGTGGGGTGGGAGGGGGAGGGGGGGGGAACCATAATTTTTTATCCACCAAGCTACTGGCCACGACGACCACGTAGCACGCACATCGTTGGCCGATGTGGTATGCTGCTGCACATGCTGCTAGCATACGATCCGGGCCGGTGCAGCTGAATGCACATGCAAAACAGCATCTCGTTTGCATCGCACGCGGTGATGCGGTGTGTGAAGAAATCATAAATTAGTTATAATAAATAATATATTAATTAAATGCCATCACCGTTTAGCCACCTTTTAGCAGCACCAGCGTAGCGGCAAAGCGGCGATGAAGTTGCATCACGGCTGAAGAAGAATCGCAAAGAAGTTGAACCTTTTTTTTTCCATCGTTCGATTGTTTTTGCTTGCTTTCTTGGTGAATATTTTTCCTTTTTTTTATTAAGTGGTAAATTTTTATTTATTTCTTTATTTTTGATGCATCCCTTACTCACAAAAGCCGCGCAAAAAAAAAAAAGGAATTTATTTTACATGGCGCACATGTTTTTCACCTGCGACAAAGCGAAAGATTTATTAATTTCCACAAATGTTCTTGCGTTAAAATGCATCACACAACATACAACGAGTCAAATTCCTAACCACAAAAAGAAGTGTCAGACATCTTCCGAGCATGCTTCACACCAAACTCACCTGTCCGGTGACGAATTGTAAATGCATTACGTTGACCTTGCGCTAGCCGAAAAGGATTATGTGCGCGAGTATGAGGCGTTTAAAAGCCGGGATGCTTCACATACGTGCTTACCCATGCTCGTGATAAAACAAGGGTTTTACAAAACACGAAGAGTGAGAAAAATGCGAAGAAAAGGGGAAAAAGCAACAGAGAAGAATTCCCCTATAGCCTTATGCTAAAATACCTTCCGTATGGTTGCATTTACATTTATTAAGGTCCTCGATAACGATCGTTTGTTCCATCGACGTTCCTATTCCATTTTCCTTTCTTCTCACCATCGCCAATGGAAAAGAGGAAAGAAAAAAACCTGGAGCGACACTTTGGCTCAGTGTATAAAAATTGAAATGGAACAAATTTTTACAACTTCCAACTATGTTAAAACTGCGCCCGGGGTCGACCGTACGAACGCCACAGGAACGCCAAGGGAAAACATCGGAGCGACAACAACAACAACAACAAAAACGGTATGAAACTTTTACTCGACGCACTAATAACATCCGCTAGTCGTAAAAACCGAAAAACATGCATTAAAGCGAACGTATATATGCGTACAATAATCGTACCAACGTAACGATCACGACGGTGCACGGTGCATCAGGATCATCATCCACCTTTTTATGTGGTCGCTCGCGCAATCGAGCCGTATCGGTGGGTTTCCGCGGCTGATGATGATAGTGTGATAGGTGCGCATTGTAAATTAATTACGACCCGAAGGTAATGCCAATGCCGGTGCCCGAGGATGCGCTTCAAGGTGTCGGATGAGCGTGTGCGCGTGCAGCAAAAGCAAGCGGTATGTTCCCACATGCGTAGGCAACGGTGGGACTGTTGCGTTGGGACACCCGGCCAGGTTGGCGGGACGTTTTCGAAGGACGTTTATTCTGTTTTGTTCTTTTGTTGCTCTCGTTTGAATTAACCGCGGAATGGAAGGAATGTTATGCTACGGTTACGTCTGTTTTTTTTTTCTTCTCTTAAGGTTTAAACTTCCAAATAGCTGAGCGAGAAACTATCGAGGGGCGCTTCATTATGAATTGGTAGGTCGTGTTGATGAAGTCATTTGGGTGGCGGCGGTATGCAACATGAGCATCAGTCGTACTGAATGATGAACGACTTTGTAAACTCGAACCGAAGGAATGCTTTGTTCACTGCTGATATCATGTGAGGTGTGTAAATCGGCTTACAATGCGTATGGTGGCCCTCCTTCGGGAGTTAATGACGCGTTGCGATGTTTTTGGCCTGTTGTTTTGAAGCTTTCCAATGTCGGCAATATAATGCTTCTGCGATAAGGTATTCACTTGACACATGTTCGCATATCTTAAAGTTTTTTCAACAATTTTTGGAATTGCATGCGTAACACTTCTTTCGGGGTCAGGTTGCATAAGCTAGTAATTCTGGTAAAATTCCAGCTGGTGCGAAAACCTTTGGAATTCTTCAATTACTCCGGACCGGTAATCGAGAATGATTGGAAGAGAAACATCGTCTTTGATCGCTATCAGTATCTTTATCATTCATGATTGAATCGATTCATTGTTTTGATCGATCAGAATTGGATTGACATTGCATCGTTCGATTACCGCCTAAACTAAACATTTATCCCGTCAATCACAAAGTTCTAGCATTGAGACAATGAAATATATTTGAATTGATTTTAAGAAATTTCCTTAAAAAAACAGATTCTTTTAAAACACATCTAAGAGATCACTCACAGAGACTTAAACACAATTCAAGACACAAACTTTTGTTTTGCGTTTCATTAACAAGATCGCACAGCAACTTCTAGGAATAGCTTCCGCCTTCGGATGCCGCTTAATTATTTGTAACGAATAATTAAGCGTCATCTGCAAAACGTTCCCGAAAGTAGTGTCATTTTCTTCTCGAAAACATTCGCAATTATTAATGATGCCATGACAAGGATTGATCGAAAATCTGGAGGTATTGCTTAGTTTTTCCAGTATTACGCTTAATCAACAAAAAAGAATCTTGTACTTTTATCTTTCACGTAGATTTCAGATACTACTAAGCTGTGCTTCATTAGAGTACGAATAAAAAAACTGCAAGAATTGTCTTATGCATCATCCAATATTGAAGATCAACAATATGCCAATCTATCGATGCTCAATTTCCAGTAAGGAATGTGGCATTAATATCGTTCTTCATCTTGAAAATTTTATCCTTAATAAATCCAAACCAATCAAATCTAGTTCCAGGTGGATGATTTGTAGTTCTATTACATAGTCTTTGCTATATAAAACTCAAACCACCCACTAAGAACCGAAAATTATCGAACATTCGTGTCTTATAACGCTTGTAACAGACGAAGAACAGCTCTAAACCTTTGCTTTCACCAAAAGTGTGAAAAGATTTGTCGTGCGTCAAATGCGACCTTGGTGACCACCCAACAAACACGAACGGTACAACTATTTTCCCCGTGGTCGTGAAAGAATCAAATCATAGACGCTTCGAGCGAGAAGAATCCGCTGGCAGTGTGGCTAAGATTACATTATTATCCCGCTAATGATGGAAATGTCTTAACTGCGTTCCTTGAAACCACGCAACAAACCCAACGGCAGCGGAAATTGATGATAATAAAGCAGGGAGCCCGGAGTCCCAGATTGCGGACGCCAGGGTGACGGGCAACGGGCCAAAATGTCCGATCGAAACCCATCGGCCGAACACTTTTTCCTAACACTTTCAAAAAGTCGTCAAAACGAAACGACTACTAATCACTGTTTTCGGCGGCAACACTGTTTTGCCCGTGGTGGTGGTGGGTTTTTAGGTGAGTTCGTCTGGCACCTTCCCATCTCACTCTCGAAAACGCCCGCAGGCATTCAAACATTTGAGGAGTTTTGAGTGATGGTTTCAGTACCGGAATTCGACCCATTCCAGGAACACCCTGATTGGTGCTGATACACTCTATGCCTGTCAGTCATCGCCGATGAACCGCATCCCGAAATCGGTTCGTCCGGAAAGGCAGAACGTGTAGCAAGAAAGAACCTTTTTCAGTCTAGCAATGAAATTGGTGGACAACAACCGTAAAAAAAGAGAAGCGAAGGAAACCCATAATTTTAACCTCTAATTTTAGCTAATTTTTCAAAACACTCTTTAAAAGTGTGAGACCAAATCGAATCGAAACCGTTTCTTTGGTTTCTCTTCGGTGGTCCTCGCGTCGCTTCACCACACTGCAAAACGGGCTGCTGTGGGTGGCCACGTTTGTCTTTCAACACTTGTTGGCACGGAACCTTCGTTGTCGTGCTGTCTACGGCAGTAGACACGCAGCCTGTAGAAGCCCACCTTCAGCGAGCTGGTCCGGCTTAATCTTCTCTGCTCACTGGCGCACTGGCCGTTCGAAGGAGCGTGATAAATTTGAGTACATTTTTTCTGCTCGTTCATGCAACTTTTCATATTTGTTTATTGAGCTCGATTTCACTGTCACCGCCACATTTCGCCGCCGCCGCCGCGTTTACGGTGACCAGGCCTCGGCGCATTCGTCCCGTCTAGACAGGCTGGCAGATGCGCTCAGACCCACCCGGGGCACATTCACACCTACGGAACCGAAGGAAGGTTGCAGTTGCTGCTGCATCTTCTATCCGCACCTTCCCGGCGGGTGTCAAACCGAGGTGACAATATTTATCCCTCTGTGTCCCGGCCGGACACTAGCACCAGCCAGCATGCGTCCATTGGTCTGGTCCTGCTGCGCGCACCAAGGTGTTTTGTTGGCTGCCCATAAAAATAATGCTACAAATGGTCATTCTCGACCCGTGATCCCGTACCTTCCACCTTTCCATACGCATTTGCTACCCACCGTACCGGTCCGGTTGCGCTCGTAGCTTATACGCTTCATCTCGTATAAATCCCCGGGGGATTCAAACAACATTCAGGAACAGAAAAAGAGAAAAAAAAAACCCAAACACACAGCGTAACTTCTTCACTTCCATAGCCGAACGTTCGGTTCCGTATTGGTCGAATGCCTCCACTGTGGAGGTGGTAAGGAAAATTAACATTCCAAACAATAATTAATTGAAAACGTCCCAAAAATGCAGGATAATACGATTATACACCCGCTACTACTGTCGCATCGATGCATTTGTCCCCATGGAAAGAGCCGGAACGATCGTGCGCGATCAACTGTGTCGATGATATCATGCGCACGATCACCCTAGAGACATCTTAAGAGGCTGCTTTAAAAATTCGTTTTAATTAAAATTTTGACATGAAAATCATTAAATAAAAATTTTAATTGTAAACTTGTTTAAATATTGTAAATTCTATTGAACTAAATTGTAAAATTATTTAAATTGTAGTTTATTATAAAAACTGCAAGAATGAGGATTTGAGGGGTTGTTAGATGTAACTAAGCAACTTTCAAATAATTCATTGTGAGATACATGATTATTTATTCACTGTTGTTTGATAGGAATGGTAGAAATAATTGAATAAAGTCTTTATTTCAACAGCAAAATAGGCAAAAAAATTTCCAACAATTTTCATCATGTGATAAAAGGTAGATAATTTATAGGTTTAAACATCTAGGCTGGAATTATCGTAAAATTCGTTCAATATTGATTGTATCGTGTGTAAACATTTGTTAGTGTTTAATTTTGGTTGGTAATTAATAGTTATCCATCAAAAACTTTTCATGATCTGGGTATACTTTCGTATTTCGAATTAATTAAAAATAATATTGCTTAACTCAAAGTTTGTGTACAATACCAATTAATCCCTACAAAAATAATAATATTAACAGTATCAAAATGTTAGCCAAATGTAAATCTTAGCAATTTACATCTTTTGGCAATCCTGTTTATACTGTGCTGATTGCTTCGTCAATTCTAACTTATTTCTTCGCCAAGCGTTTAACGAAGGTAGCTCACTACGGCAAACCTTCCCGGGAAGTTGTGAACAACAATGCGGTTATGCGTCCAAACAGAAGAACTTCTCCAATGGCCCGAGTCTCGACTCCGGGGGTAGTGGCAAAGCGTAACAAATGAGCATCGTTATTCTTATATTTGTGTGTCTATATTGAAACGTCAAAATAGTCATTATTCTTCTACCATCCATAGAAGCCCGTGGGCTCCAAAACTCTCCATACTCCATACACTCCCTCAAGCACGCACACACACACACACGCACGCGTGCAGGACTGCCGATCCTTGGGCACTTGGGCAAAATATAATACCCATGGACCCACCGAGACCCGACGCCTAAGAAAAGGATTTAAGTAGATGTTTATTTATGATGAGAATAAACCTCGCCACTCGCGGCGGTGATTAATCTTATCCATGTGTCGTGCGTTAGCCGTAGTGCCAAGCGACCTTCCAAATAAAAAAGAGAAGCATTCGGGTGGATTTGTTTCCCTCCAAAGTATTTATTTATTTATGTCTTTTTTTTGTTTCTTTCTTTGTTAACCCATTGAAGAGCGCAAGGGCGTTGTACTGCGCGCTGTAAGTCATTCTGCTTCTGCTGATTGCGATTTTGCGTTCGATGGTGCGCTACTAGTCGTTTTGGGAAGGATTTGACAACCGAATGGTAGCAGCAGCGCAACACACCATCCGTCACCTATTTCTAGCATGAAAGACTGACTGACTGCCTAACTGACTGACGGACTGACGAACGATCTGCGCTCCAGTTTCAGGTCGTGTCTTGCAAATGACTTAATTTGACCTCCTGCTTAAGGTAGGCTGCAACCTTGTCGACCTGCGTAGCCGTCGAATCGACACCGAATCAACAAGCGTCACAGTTGGTGGTCCTCGGTTGGGCGAACGTTTTACCCCACGACTAGACGTGTGTTTTATTTCCTCCGCTTTTTTTTGTTGTTGTTGCTGTTTTCGGTAACGTCCGAATCCATACAACCGACCCAAAGATGGGTTGCCGTACAGAAAAAAAGAAGCAAAACTTTTAATTCACGCTTTGGTGAAAAGGGTTCTTGGGAAGCCTTTGGCTATTACTCCAACCCATCCGGTCCAAACCTCAAGACGGTTGCAATGAGTGTTGCCCGCATTTTGAGTGAATACCTGCTAATGATCGATTCGCATGATGTTGGTAAATTTTCATATTCACCTCACACTCCCACAGCCCCCATCCCCACCCTCACCAGTTCCAGCTGGAGGGCTACCAAATGGGACAAGTTTCGCTCTGTCTGGCCTAAAATCTAAATCACCTGGCAATGGTGCAAATGAAAGAAAACAAAAACGCATACGACATTCACACAACTTTGTCAACTGTACCACCACCATTTGGTGACAAGGTATGAATGGTGACCTGGGAGCAATGGAGGGGGGAGGAGGTGTTTTTTTGTTTCTTCTTCTTCTTCTTCCTCATCCTTTTCACATAATTTCCAACAACACATTTCATGTCACTTGCCCCTTAACGGTGGGAGCCCTAGAAGGGCTTGCACACGGGAGAAAGCTGCAAGAATAATCAACACGCTAGCCGGGGAGTTAGAGTTCATCAGTAGCCTACAGCAACTGAATATGCACTACAATGGCGATAAAAAAAAGCAGCAAACTCCCCCCAAACGACTAACCGGTTGACGTGACAGGGCCCATGGTGTGGTGGTGTGTTGAATTTTTGTAATTTATTTGCTCATGGACGCGTTGACGGGCTGCGAACAAAGACGAACAACAACAACAACAACAGCAACAGTACAAAAGCGCACACACGCACACTTGCTAGGGTTCCGACGCGCATTCGAGCACGGTTGGCAACTTTTTGCCGTTGACAATTCTATCCCCGAAAGGTGATTATGTGCGATAAATAACGATAATGCTCTAATTGTGCCCATTGCCGCGTGATGACGTTTGGCCGGGGCACACACACATCGGCATGGATCGTGAAAAATGTTTTCTTTTCCATGGTCAACGGACGCAAAAAAGGGGTAAAATCTGTTGGTGAACGGGGAAAGTAACACAGTAACGCGTTGTTGAAACACTAGCCCAACGTATGCTTGGAGGATCACTGGAAGATAGTGTTTCATCAAGGTGAATCTGTTGTTTCTAGTATATATGTGACGCTTTATAAATAATTTAGCCTTAAAGCTGGAACAAATGTCATCCCTACAAGGAACTGATCTAAAGTACCACTAAACTTTTATAACTTTAAGCTTTAAGTTACCCTATAACTTATAATATATTTTCTTCAATATCTCTCTTCAAAGTATTAATTGTTTTATGAAATGCACAACAAGTTTTGATTGATTTTGAGGTTTTGAGCGTTGTCCTTTTTTATAGAAGTTTTCATTACATTCTACTTTAAAGAACTCTTCCCATTAAAGAAACTAAAGGTTAATATCTTCTCCAGATGTCTAAGTCAGCTTGTTGCTATTACCAAGGTATTGCAACAAAACACTAGGATAACTGCTATTTACCATTGATTATCAGAAGAAACTATGATAGTCTCCTTGCCACAAGACTAACGATTCTTTAATTATCGCATCCGTACCACACCCAATTGCTAATACAGCTGGATCAATGAGAACTGGTTCTAGATTTGTGTCGCCCAAGCCACCTCCTACTGTGACCAGAGACGCGTTGACTGCATCACATCCTCAACGAGCTGTGTGTTGCGCTTTGTTAACTGACCAGAACCCAACACCAACAGGACGCCATTGTTCACGGCCAAAGGATGTGGATCGTAAGAACTATGCTACGGGTTGTTGGCGAGATATTGCCGAGAGAGACCCTTGCCACACGGACCAGCGGGTGTCACTGCACCGACAACCAGCACTAAGACATCTTGCGTATGCTGCCCGCTGACACGTTGCATAGCCACGTTGACAACGAGGTCGGTAATTTATGACGAACAGGTTCCTTTCTTAATCCACCCCGATACCCCACACACAATAACACGGGTGTGGAAGCAGGGGTTGGAACGAGCACGGGACGAGCTTATGTATTCGATCGTTACTCGATCAACACTTTGTCAACACTCGTTCAAAAGACGATTTTTCTTCCCCCTTTAGTTCGTTTTTTTGCTTAAAACCGAGGGAAGTATCAGCTTTCATCGATGGCTAGTGATCAATCCGTACCAATACGCACGGCTTAGCCATGGTTCGACGAGGCCAGTGGGAAAACGACAACGGTGAGCTGTCACCCGGACGGACCCACAGGCTGTAAGCGATCGGTTCGGGGAGATATGGAAAATTAATGAATTTACAAATTAATCAGATAATGAGCGCTTTTCGCTTGATTTCCAGCACGGGCGATGCTTTGGTGAATCTGTTCATTCAATCGTTCATTCAATCCCCTCCCCCCCCCCGAAAAAAAAGCAAAACAAACACAATGCCACCCTCCAAGCTAAGCGTCTAGCGAACGAGCGATCGATGGCACTATCGATCGATCGACAGTTGTGACTGCTGAATTTGCATAATTTATGCTTTTGTCTTCAGTGAGCAAGGGAAGCAGTGAGCAGCCAGCTTAGCAATCGCGTAACACAATATTCGGCCGACACTCAACACTGGGCACAGGTGGCCCCTGCCTAGAAGCCGAGGAACAAAAACGGTTCGGGGATCCATCGCCGGTGCCGATCGGTCGGTGACACTAACGATTAGAGGCTACGATTTTTCACACTTCCATCGACAGCTTATTGGAAACGATTATCCAATAGTCATCGGTTCGTTTTTTTGTTGTCCCAAGAAGAATCGCTTCAGAAGGCACATAAAGCATTGGAGGACTTGGGGTTTATTTTTGGTGGTTTGGGTAGCGAAGATATTGTATTCTCCAATAGCCCAAGGGCTCTCAGACGGACAGCCCTCAGAGTCCTCCTGTTGGCGATGGCACCAGGATAATTGATGAGCGGTCAGCCCTTGGGTCATAGGCTCGGTGAATGATCTTCGCTTATGTGTATTCGGTACAAATTTGAACTTCAAAATCTCCATTCGTGGCCAATAGGCCGTTGGTCCGGCCACACAAAAAGGGTGTTAATTAAGCTGTCTTCAGGTTGAAAGAAGATTGATGTACAACATAGATTCTGAAATTTTCGTTCGCTTTTTACAAAAGAAAAGCACGATCATTTGCTGTCATGTATATTAGCTAGATTTGTCTTTTTGTTAACATTTGTTAAACATTTTTGTATGCTAAAGAAGAAAAATACAATTAAAATCCCGAAACGAAATTATAAGCGTCTGTCCAACAAGAAAACCCTATTCCATGTATTCGGGCAGCTTATATCCAATAAAGCCGTAAACGGCTGCTAATTTGTGTCGTACACATACTGGCCACAGGAAATGAGCCGAGCTACTTAATGGTTTCTAATGTCGTAAGATCACGCTGCCACCGTCATCAATCCGCCAATCAATCGAACGTGCGGGAGTTGCAATCGTAAAGCAATCAGCTGCTAAACCTTCTGAAACTGCTCTGGAAACAAAGAGCACACAATCGACGAGACCACAATGCACGATCGATCCTATGCGTCGTTTTGCACCAAAAAAAATCATAACCAGCCATTCACTAGACTCTGGGTGAAAGAGAGTTTTTATGTTATATATTTCTGTTTCTTTTTTCGAGTTTTCTCGTTAACTTTTTTATTATGCGTTTTTTATTTGCTCGTTTTTTTTATCTGCTTGAGCCTGATCGTGTGCGGTTTGCAGTTTGGGTTGGTGTTGGCCACAACCACACGGACTCATCGACAAAATAAAAATCGCACAGCCTTAAGCCGACTGCAATTGAATTAATTTACGATCGATTCGTCGATCGGCCAACCGGTCAGCGCAAATACGCAAAACAGCACGGGATAAAAGCAGGCTGAAATGGCTTCATTTAAAGGATAATGTCTTATTCCTTTCCCAGTGCGGCAAAGCCCCGATTGCAACGCTTAATCTCTTCGCCGCAACCAAGTTCAGTTCAGCTAAACGATCTTGCGCGTAGCCTGGTGGACAGTAACAGTCTCAACCTTTCAAAGCAAGGATGCAATCTGCCGGCGCCAACAGCAGCCAGCACACGCAAGCATTCTGTTTATTAGACACTTTTGCAATACACACACACACATACACCAAAATCCGATCAAGCAGCTGCCCATTTTATGGACCAACAATTCAATCAGCATAATTTTTCCGGCTTCGAGTCCCACCGGACCGATCGCCGACCGACACGACACGGCAAAGGCATGCGGCCAACAAAATGTCTACGCATACCGTGCCAACATTGTAATCGGACCCGGACCCAAAAAAAAAACACGTAGACAACGCGCACCATGTCATCCCTTGCTTCGTCCCATTCTCGGGCAAATCGGGCTCACGGCTTACGGGCGCATGGTGTACATTGTAGAAAACCATCGGTTTTGGAAGCTTATCGTGGATCGGATTCATTTCGGCGACAGTAAACTAATCTCAATTAATTAAACCACGATAAAACGCGCACCCTTGCCGGGGTCCGTCCTGCCCTCCCTGGGGGGGATGTCGAGGGAGCCATCGACAGACACGGGACCCAGGCGAATGTATGTTTTATGTATGAGCGTGTTGAATTTGGTCAGCGAAAGCGAGCACCACGGCTAGGCAGCAAGGGCAGCTGGGGAATGAGCAGAGACACCTCGTTTTGCGTTGGTGTTGTACGCTGGGCGATACCACCTACCAAACACACGAAGATACACCGGTACCCGGGAGATAATGGCCGGGTGTCCATGGACCATAAATCAAGCTCCCGGTTCGTTATGCGGCGGCCGTTTTGCGTCTCGTGCTGCTTCGCTCGTGCTTGTGCCACACCGTTCAAGCTTTTTGGCGTACGCGAAATGAGACGCGTACTCCCCCGTTTTTTTGGGTGGGACGCGGGAATCCGCGAGGGAGTCGTAAAAAATTGTTGCCTAACGATACCGATCGGAGTGAGCATTAGTTCGGTGTGTGTCCGATGGTAGTTTCTAAGCATTAGGAAGCTCTATCGAAGGCGATATCGAAACCAAAGCCATCGTGTCGTATTAATGGTGGTTCCGGACAAAGTGTGCGATTGATTATCTGTTACGCGCTGCAGGCGCAAGGCTATCCCGATCGATGAAATATCGATTAATATGGAATAGTTTGATCAAAACATTGATTATGCGAAGCTTTCATCAGTGTATTGAAATTGTGCATATTAAGGTATTATGTTGCCACGAACTAAAATGTTCCTAAAATAGTGCTTTAGATGCAAATATTATCAAATGTTTTGGTAAACCTGATGGATTTAATGATCAAAACTTTGATAACATAATTATCACACAAAAAAGTCTTTAGGAACGATTTATTTATTACATTTATTCTTTAATTTATTTTTACAACAATTGAGGTCATTCGGCTACTTTAGAGCGAATCAAAATTGATCATCCGACAAATATTGCCTTCATCCTTAAGACTAAGGCATCTAGAACTGGACATATTATAACTGTCTCAGAAATTCTAGAAAGAACCTTAGATAGATAAGTATACTGCATCAAAGAGATTAAATGAATCGTCAGAAAAGTTATCTTAAACGATGTCTTATTGATGTCTAAATTGAATAATCGTCATGTGGAAATCAACCTTAAACTCCTGTGCTTTGTATATACAAGGGTACAATGATTGGCGATTCCAAGGTCTGCGATCTTAAAGTTTATGTTCATTTTTTGCTATAAAAATCTGAGTTTAACTTTGGGATTAGCGTCACGTTCAACAAATTTGATTTATCATAAAATTAGTCATATCTCAAAGACTATCACGAGCAATATTTTAGTATAATACAATGGTGGACGTTTAAAGATAAACCGTTAAAGCTAATCTGTATTGTCAGAATTGGTCAAATCTTTACTATTTTTAAAGTTCCTATCAAATACAAGCCAGGAGTTCCTGAGATAAACTTTAAGACCACCGTTTTAAGCATTTTAGAGAAATTCATGGTAATCATATGTAAAATAAGCCCTGTTTAAAAATATGATTCACGTTATTGTTTCACTAAATTTACTAATGCACTACAGAGCTACAAAACAGCTCATTTGAGAACATAAGATTTCATCACAAAACACAAACTATTGGGACTTCTTATTCCACAAAATCAGAACTAATTTCAACCAGGAATGTTCTAACCAAATGTTTTTGAAGCGATCAATTTTCAATCAAATAAAGTTGTTGTCTTACTCCATCAAACCAGCATAATCTTTCCAACAGATTCTTTAATTGTCATGTAACAACATAAAAATTAAAAACAAATACGATCATCGGATTGATTAGACGAGATGGTAGGTGAGTCAGCTCCATAAACCCTTTTATCATCAAATCACACCTTACTCTAATCAAGACGGTGTAAGGTGAGAACAATATAATTACACTTTTTCCCCCCCGCTTGCGTACCACAGCAAAAGCCATCGAAACCATCCTTCATTGATTTGGTCGATAAGGTGAGGTAAAAATCAACGCCTATTTTAGATGGAAAAGAATCACCATTTTGAGTAATTTCAATGCGCTTACCTGCGCGGGTTTCCGTGCTGACTGTTTTGATTTTAATTCCTGTTAGGGCAATAAATTATTCGATAAAACTCGAATCCGTAATCGTAGTCGCCTGCATACCATCGGTACGGTGGCTAATGCCTGCTCAAACCAAACCGGCGAAGTACACGCTGTTCGGACGGTATAGCTGGCTGGGTCACAAAATCTGACATCGCCTGTTCACAATCCGTCGATTGTCCACACAGCCTGTTACGAAGTGGTGGATGTTTAATTAAATTTAAATTTACAACCCAGCACCATAAAAATCCGTACCGGCTTATCAGCAATTTCAGGTGACAAAACCTTGTGGTCGGTCCGTGTTTCTGCTCCTCTACAGGGAGGCAAGCCTTCGACCGGCGACTGGCGACGAACGCGTTATAAATGTAATCTTATTAATTTTTTATTGCACCTTCAGGATGGTAAGCCTTCGGCTGGAGAGCCAGCCACACCGTTGGCCAGCGTTGAAATAATGCCTTTACGACCGAGGGCCAAAAAGGAAAAAACGAACCCACCGGGAAGAAAACAATCGCTCGTCTCAACACACATACACGCGGCAGGACTGCACAAGAGTAGGTGACCAAGGCGAGCGTAAATTAAAATCCGAACCCCACCGAAACCCCACCAGTGAGCCAAGCGGGCGGGTGTTTCGTGCCGGTGGGTTTTCGATTATAAACACCTTTTGCCTAATTAAGGACCCGAGCCTAAAGTGCACCGCGGGTGGCAAAGAACGCACTCACCGCGGGCACTCATCAGTGGCCGAGGGTTTATTGTTGCTATACACTACCATTTTTGTAGTGTGTGTCTCTCTGCTGGCTCGTTGGAACTGGATGAATGTTACGGCTTTGTTTAGCTTCGTTTTTTGTGTTTCTTGCCTCGTTTCTCTCCTTTTTTTTGTTTGCAGTGTAAATCCAAATGACGTTTAATGTCTGCCTGCACCACGTTAACATGTCGACAAGTCTGAGAATGTAACCTTATGGTGCTATCTGCCCAAGGAGGAGCTCAAGTTTCGCCTTCGCTTCCGTCTGCATTAATATTTTTCACTTTATTAGAAAACATCCAGCACGGTAAGCGTAAAGTGTATTGATTAGTGCTTCAAAGCGAAGAAGCTTCCTAGTGGCAATGAGCCACACTGGTGGTGTGTAGTGTATTTCTGGGTCAGAAGGCCAACGAAAGCTCACACCCACAGCCCACAAAGGACTCGCTGTTGGCAGTTTAATTGCAGTTCGGTTACATTCGCTTATCGGGTCGAACGGCCGAACACACATGGGCACCATTCCATTGCGCTGATGTGTAAATTGAAAAGCAAGTCCTGTCCTTGCACTCTGATAGTACCCAAACCACGGCTGATGCCTGGTGCCAGCCAATTCTCATTAAGCATTAATGTCACTCAAACCAGAGGCGCAAGTCAATCATGGCGAATGAGCGTGAACGCAAGCAAAATTCAATCGAAAATTGGTACGGGCTACTGGAATGGAATCGAGCAATTCCCATACAAGCACGACGGCTCGTTACATATGGTGTAAGCGGGGGTGTGTGTGTGTGTTTTTTTCATAAATTATCACGTCCGATGTGTTAGACGGTGTCGCTCCCTTTAACACACCTACGCACCTACCGAAAAAAGGGTCGTCCATTTTCTATTCCAATCCAATCACCCTCCGGCAGCCGAAACAACCGTTGTCACATGAAACAATGTATATAATACCGACGACGACGGAAAAAAATGGAATAACACAAGTTTTTGTATCATTTCCCCCAATATTTCTAGACCACATTTGGTGAAGAATGATCTTCCTCCCTTACATTTTGTTTGTGTCACTCAACCCCAACTTGCATGTGTTTGAGCTCTACAAAACACATTTTTCCCAACTGACAAACGACATATTGCACTGCATGGCGGGATGTTGAACGTTGAGAGAATTTTTATAGCAACAAAGTACAGTAAACTCAACCCAACCAAACTGAAATATGTGCGTTGCTCCTGTTGGAAGTTGGACAAGAAAGATGGAGATCGAGCTGACACGCGCCCATTCCCGAAGCGCCAGCGACATTTTCGAACGATGGTCGCTGTTGTTTTGGTAATTGGAGGGCGAACTCCCATTGCCCATCGTTTTGGGAGAGTCATTTTTCTTCATTTCCTCGAAAAAAAAAGAACTGCAACACAAAACGCTTCATTGGCTTTTCAATGCTGTGTTTGGAACTGTTCTCTGTTTACTTCGTACTGCTCTGTCACGCTGGAACAAGAGCCATCCATCGAACACTGGAGCTAACTCATCCAATACCGAGCGAGCGCGCGCATAGTGGCATCGGTTGCCAATGCAACAACGCTTGCCAACTAACCCATCATCGTAATCAGCGTCGTAAATGGAACCATGCGCCATGTGGAACCATTCCCAGCACCTTTTTTTTGCAGCTGGACGCATCACGTACGTACGAACGAATCGAAAGCTCTCCCGTGCCCTGTTTTTGCTGGTTTTGTGTAATTGAAAATCAAACTGAAAAACAAGGCATTAAATTTTCAAATTGAAAACAAATTGCCATCGGGCTACGTTCGGCCAAAATTGTCAGTCATTAGTCTTCGGGCATTGTGTAACTGCAGGCGGGCAACCAGACAGCCAGACAGGGAGATGCAGCTGTTAGTGTTTGGCTATAAATTAGCGCAAAACCAATAGGCTGGAGGAATGAAGGATTTTTGCAAGTACATACGTTAACGAGGCGGTATCGTTTTCAAACGACCAATGAAAGTAATTGATAATATGCGTAGTATATGTGGGAAACTGAAGGTGAAGCTTTAAAACTCCCTTCAAAGGACATGTTTGTGGGTTAAAGCGAAATTAATATATCTACCTGACTGTAAACATCTTCGTACGGTTGGCATGTATTTGGTACATACGAAATATTTGTGTCTGGAAGTCTAATTTCGCTAGAGCTATTATAATTTTACTTTTTCAATACTGAACGTAGTAGCATCATTCAAAACTNATCGTTTTCAAACGACCAATGAAAGTAATTGATAATATGCGTAGTATATGTGGGAAACTGAAGGTGAAGCTTTAAAACTCCCTTCAAAGGACATGTTTGTGGGTTAAAGCGAAATTAATATATCTACCTGACTGTAAACATCTTCGTACGGTTGGCATGTATTTGGTACATACGAAATATTTGTGTCTGGAAGTCTAATTTCGCTAGAGCTATTATAATTTTACTTTTTCAATACTGAACGTAGTAGCATCATTCAAAACTCGGAAAATTTGGTGAATATCTGGACTGATGTATCTTTTCCTTGCAGAAATATCATGTAATTAAAGGTCCATTGGAATTACTCAAACTTCATGACCTTTTCGACAAACATATCTCAATGTCATTGTTTTGTGTATTTCATTCCGTAAAACGTAATTGGTTGCTTAAATTACGAGAGAATAGTTTGGCGAATTCCTATGGAAAGTAAAGTATTTCTGAGGACAACTATAAAAATCCTATTTAAATCTATTGAAAACTATCGCTATATTCGATACTATGTAAATGTTTCTCGAAAACCAATTCAATAATCAACTTAACAAAGCCTTGAGCCTACAAAGGTGTTGACTCCAAAGTCCAAAGTGCAGAAAAGAGTTAAGTACCGGAGTCAACTACCGATCAAGAATTCCCCTTATGAATAATCAAGGATTTGACTCACGAATTCACTCCGGATTTCCTCGGATCTTCGAATTAATTGGAACAAGTTGCTTGATGTACCTGTATTTATGGTGTCCTTAGTTCTGGACTTATATTTTAAGATATTTTGGACATTCCAGTCAAGATATTCTTAAAATCAATTCAAGCTTTGGACCATTTGGCTCAAGAAACAAGGTTAAGCACAAAAAAGCTAAATCTTTCCAAGATTTTCAAATTGTAGCCGATCAACAGACCCTAACAGACTCAATAATTAGTAATCTGCATCCAAACCCACCCAAGAAGCAGGGAGGATTAATTCATCAAAAACAAAATTACACCACTCTAACAGCTCGTACCAATTTCATAATTACTAACATAATCGTTTCCCTGAAATAAGGAGCTAGAGCTAGATACCAAACCACCCGGACCTAGCAAGAAGGGACCATCTGCACACGTTCCGCTACATAATCCGGCCATGTATGCAGCTAATGCCACTCCACTAATAATACCATCTAATGACCAATTCATAGCTCGAAAGCTTCTAAAGCTTACAATTTTTTTCTCACTTTCCCTTCGCCCAAGACTTTAGCGACTTATAAGGTCTCTCCTAACACATGTTTTCTCAACCGGAAAAACATTCAAAAAATGCATTTCGTGGTCCAACATGGTCCAAGCAAAAGGTGAATACAAAAAACTTGAGCCTAATGATTTATTGCCCTTAATCCCTCCCGGAAAATGACTCCTAATTCTGACACTTCCGTTTTGCTGCAACTCGATAACGATCACCATTCGATCGGGCTTCGAGAAGGAAGAAAGTGAGTAAAGAAACAGAAACGTACCTTCCAGTCTTGGTGATGATCATTTCCGTGCCAAGCTCGTTGAACTTGTCCCAGAGTTCCTTCGTCTCCAGGTGACACTGAACCGGCCTCAGATCATCCGAATTGCAGGACCCCACGATGGTTGGTCGTTTCTGTCGTAAGTAAAGCAATTCCCATTAGACATTAGGAAGGAATTCAGGAATTAAAGGCTACTTGTCGCATCTTACCTGCGCTGGTTCCGGTGAAAGCCGTTCCTCGTCCGACACGGAAATGCTGTTCGGTGTTTCGGTCGTGCGCGAATGGGTCACCCGGCCACTGTCGGAGGACTTTGGCTCCTCGGAATCACTGCACTCTTCCACATCCACGTCCACCTCATCGTCCGCCTCGGACAGTCGATCGACGGACGAGTTCTGAGAGCCTGAAACATTGGGGGAGAGCAAAAAGGAACACAAACACCATTGGATTAAAACATTAAACACAATTATTAAAGCACATTATTTTAAATTATCAGCCAAGCAGGTTCGACCTGGCACTCATGCATCGCAGCTTGAAAGCTGCACTCCCAACGATTGCGTAGTGTTGTGGTGCGCCGTTTGCTCGTTCTATGCTCGTTGTGCTAATTAAATATTCCATTAACACCGCGATTACGGCTTGTTTAATAAATCAAACATTAATACGCATAAATTAATTCCAATTACGTTCGCACCGAAACGAGGCAAGGAAAAAGTAAAATAAAATCAAGTAAAGCAAAAAACCGTGCGTAATCATGCCCTCATCCAGCACCGCACCATGAATTATTGCACTTTGTGGGGTAAGGTGGGGATGAGGTACGGGAAGGTACAAGTGGGGAGACTGGCTAGGATACATCCGGAAACCGGTGTATGCAATTGAAACGTTCGCCGATGGAAATGAAATACATTAAATTAGGCGTGAAACAATAAAAAACAAAGTACGGGCCCCCAACGTGTCGGGTGTGGTTTTGCGTTGGAATTTTCACCGGGGATTCGGGTCAGCAGCAACAAAAGCAATAACAACAACAAACGGGTCCTGCTGCTGCTGTTTTGTGTTTTGGGATGAGCTTTCCACATTAATTTTTCCCACCTTTTCGCTCGCCCGTGTCGGATGCCCGTTGATCGGAGGACGGATTGCCGGCAGATAACAATAGAGACATTTAGCAAACATTTTGAGCGAACGGGGTTTAAGAATATTTAACACGAAAAGCTGCATAAATAAAATCAACATGCGCTTAACAAGCCACACCAAGCTTTCCGTTCGTCCTCGCCAGTCAGTGTTGACTGGCCGCCGCCCAAACAAGCCCTCGTGCTTCGAACCGGTTCCCTTGTTTTTTCTCATCAAAATATTCATTCCACTACGCGAGAGCCACTAGCTACGCGCGTATGTGTGTGCGTGTGTTTGGAAGGGTGAAAAAAGCATATTTATGCAAACGTTCCATGCTTGAGGAGAGATTTGTTCGTTCAGTGCAAAAACAAAAAAAACGAAAAAGATAACTGATCTTTGTTTTTTCGGTAGGTTATTGCCAAAACCGTGTCATCTCTTAATTGAATAAAAATGGGCATGTTTTGTGTTTTGGTGTTGTTATACCATTGAAATGCAATGTTTTGTTTAACATGAAAAGAATGAACCATTTTGGGACGCTTGGGCAATAAAACCGGTATAAAGCAAAACATGCTTTACGAGCAGCTTTTATAATTCCATTATTTGTACTATTACATCGTTAGTGCAGGCACCAAAGCCGTAATTTCGTACATGTTTTACTTTTGCTTTTTTTTTTTCTTTGTTAAAACAAACGATTGCAAACGTGTAGTGAAACTTATGAAAGTGCAATATATACATTTTCCATTGTTTATATAATAATTATTTCCGTTTCAGTTTTCCACTCTCGCGCTCAAACAGTGAAGAATCTTTTGTTTGCCTTTTTTCCACGCCTTGCTACCATTTTATGGCGTCCGATGTTTATGGATCCTGCCACCTGGGTACCGTGTGGCGCAATAAAACTCAATCAGCTGTAAATCGATACCAAATTGGTGAAAATTATTGCCCACCCCGCAGTGAAGGCAATGCCCGGAAGAAGTTTCTCCACAATGGCCAAATCTTCGATTTTAGGAGCGACAACATTTATCACCCTGCGTTTAGTGGATCACACTTTCGCTCGTTACGAGTTCGGTTTGCAGTCGAACAGAACCGTCAATGATCCATATCGGCTGAATGATAAAAGACACGAGCTAACCTTCATCGACAACTCATTTTTAATTGACAACCCCACACAAGCGACACCCGAAGGGAAGTAACTTCAGGTGCCGCAAGGTTACGCGTACATGACCGAGGTTCGTCATCCACACGTAATGACCCCGGAATTTGTGCGTAGTTTTTGACGGCCCCGCACGCAACCGGGCTGAACAAACATTGTAACACTTTGAGCCAACAATGCTTCAACACATTTTTGCGCGGAACACTCTGCTCTGCTCTGGGTTTCCCCGTTCAACGTTAAACGGTTTTCCAAACCGTGGCCACAGTCGAAAGTTTTGTTCAACACTTTATTACACCGGGCTGCGTGGGGTTGACTTTCTTATACGCACACACGAAAAACAGGTGGCTTTCATCGAGGTGGCCATTTCCGATCGAATCCAGTTCCCGGTAGAACCTGCGACCGGGATTTTTATTTCCCCTGGAGCACACGGTATACGCATAGAAAAGTGCTCACGCACGCACCCAGCGCACGCACCCATCGCAATCGAAACTGGCCGCTGTCAACGGGTGCCTGGCATATTTGTGCCTTTTGTGCCGATAACTCTCGGGCTAACCCTTTTTTCGATTCCTGTGACCCCATGCAACGTAAGGGCGTAAGGAAATTGAAACTGTTGGACTTTTCTTTTCCTTACTGTTCCACTACGAAGGGGCCGCCCTTGGTAGATTTAAATGTGTTTTATCAAGCTTTTTCTCTCTCTTTCTCTCTCTCTCTCTCTCTCTCTCTCTCTCTCCCCACTTCTCTCTTTCTCTCTCTGTTCTTCGGAAGTGTATTTCAACACACTCTGTACATTCTTTCGCTAGTGTGAGAAATGTGATCCTGGGCTGCGTCCCAAAAACGTGTAATGGGAATGCCCCGTAGACCCGGCGTTCGCCCAACGGCCCCAACGATTTACGATAATGATAATGATGGGCACCTGTGTAAAGTGCAAATTGTTCGCACCACCATATCGGTCGGAAAATGGGTTGAAAACATGCAGAACGGCAAAGCCAGCGTTTCGGCGGTGCGTTTGTCTTGTTTGTCTGCCTGATGGAACCAGTGTGATCTTCCCCACTGATGGGGAATGGTTATTTCTGGTGAGCCATGATTTCGTGACGATGAAGAAACTCGAAAACCAGCAGAAACGAAGGTGTGAGAATTCTAATAAAATCTTACCCAAACCCCCTTCATCAAGCTGAGAGAACTCATCACACTCGCGGATAAATGCCAAAGTTAATTAAGTGCAGTGTACTACGTGAAGCAGTTGCGCACGCACATTTAAGCATAGGAGTATGTTGATACTAATGGGGTCAAGCAACTATTTCTTGAAGTTTTTAACTAAGATTTTGGTAAGAAAAAACAAACAAACAACAGCTAAAGTAAACATGCGAATTGATGTTCCATTTATGTTGTTCTCACAAGAATTTTAAGTAATAGCAACGTTCAATTAATGATTTATTTAATAACTTTATCACTCTATGCAACTATATCATTTTGCAAAATAAACTATATTTTAACAGTACTCTTCATAGCTATTCTTAATAATTCATAATGTTATCACGGTCGGATAATCAGACCTTGATCGATGAGAATGGTCTGAAGGAGATTTTGGACCAGTCCGGTCGTGTTGCAGCTAGCCCTCTTACCTAAATACACCACCTGACCGACCCAACTTACCTAATTTTATTGAAAGATCAATTCTAGAGGTTTAAAATAACATATAGTTAATACCAACGTAAATTAAATAGAACAGAATACAAATATCGATAAAGTCATTTTATGACCTGTGTTCTCCCAATAACTTTTGAGCTTAAAAAATTTAAACTCGTTTTTTTAAAATGATGACTTCTTGCCTGTTATCGATCTTTTTAATTAAAAAAAGCTAATGAATTATTTTTATTTTCCATTTATTTTATTTATACCGCATCAAACATTTCTCATACTCTTCCTGCACGCTTCAACGTCTTATCGTCTTAACGTCCTAAATAAGTAAATTATTTTACAGATTTTCATTTGTTTTATAGGTACTGTTTCAAACATTCCGCATACCAAACATAAAGTGTTAGCTTAAGCAATGTTGACAATATAATAATTATTAGCAAAAAAAAATCATTCCATTCATTTGAACATTTGCTATTATATATGTTTATAAAATGATTCCAAAGAAGCTAAATGGCACAAAATTTATGTTTAAATTTAATAATTTCTCCTAATCCATGCTTGTTAGACGATAACGCAACGATAAAAAAGCGAATAGGGCTTCACATTCCAGGCCCAGGTTTAGGAGTTTTCGGTGCCGTTCACAACGCCACACCAACAGCACACAAAGCGTCTGATCAAAATCAAACTGGTACCCAGGTACCTATGCCAGCCAGCCATCGCAGCGATCGTTACCAATTCCACCCGCTGAGTTCATTAGAGCTCATTCAGCTCCACACCGTTTCGCACGCGGTTCCGCAAGTACTACGGCATTAGGGCGTCATTTCGTTGCTGCTGATTGCAGCCTGAATTATGACAGGCTACTGTCCGGTTGTTTGCATATCACTCCGACCCAACGCCACCATTATCCTGCTTCTCTCGCACACACACACACACACGATTGTGTGTGAGTGTGTAGCGCAAATTCCAAACATTTGCACACAGCGTACGCATACGCTTCGCACGGGTGAAATAAATCAATTTTAAATAGATTATCGGCACGATTAAAAAAGCTAAGCTACCGTGGGTGGTCCCCGAGATTGGCGCAATTCAATTAAGTGTCTATTGCAACATACACCAACACAGGCATAAATACACAAGCACACCTTCAAGGAGTGATACACGGTGTGATGCAATGGTAATGGTTAAAATTCCCCAGCTGGCATTGCTGGCATTTGCAACCTGTCCTACCACCGTCACCTACTACCTACGTTCGCCTATGTCATTCAGCGCCTTAAAAGCGGGCTGTACCACTGTCAGCATAGTGCCGACAAGGCTGCTTATGTCCCTTGCCCTGTTTTTGCGCACGGTGACAGTTTGTGTGGCTGGTGGCTGCTGATTAAAGTGCGCCAAAATGACCACCTACTGTTGATGTTGTCCAGCTTCAATCCGCTTGTACAAGTAGTGTACAAGTTTGAAAATAAAAAACCATATAGATGACGTTAATTAACAGATGGCAACAGAAAAAGGAGAGCGAGAGAGCGAGAGCGAGCAATCTTTTCGAAACATTATCAAGGGAAGCAAAAAACAGAAGGTTTTTTAAATACTGCCTTACAGCATCTAATTTAGCTGTAAAATTAGTCACTCCAATGGAGGAAGAAAAAAAAACTATGAAGGAATCTGTTGCAGCAATCTGTCAAACCACTCCCGTCAACGGCAATTAGAGGACGTGATAGCATTAATTTTCCCCGTGTCGCCATTGAGCATGATTGAGACTTTACTTTTTGGTCTGCTTCATAAATTACCCATTTTCTTATCTCGTGTAGGACAGCTTTCGTTTGGAAGTTTGCTGTCTAATGGATCATCCCAGAGTGTTTAATCGGCTCTGTGCTGGTGTGAAGTCATTTAGATTATTTATTTCCATACGCGATGAAACGATTGTGGGTTGTTCTTGTCGGCTTTTGTTCATTGCTTTAATGCTCTGTTTCGTTTTATATGTTGTATTTTTGTTAATTTCAATTAATTATCGAATTATTATAGACTTTGTTTTTATTTATTTTTCATTTATTTCTTAATAATCAACCATTTTTAAATTAAAAATTGCATAATTGTCCATATATGTTACATATATGTTTACAAAATTCATAATCGATTGAATTTTAAATCTGATCTCCTTCTGAATTTTAAATCGTTTTAATATTATTGTAAAAAAATAGGCATAGAGATTATTTTAATTTAGTTAATCAGTCTTATCCTTATACCTTAGCCTACGTAATGACTCAGTTGATCCTAGGCACGGTGACTTGTACGACTTACAAAATCTATCAACCCCAAAACAGGAACGCTAGTTTCACTCTCCCCAAAATCCCCACCAATTCTCCCCCAATTCCCTTCAATTCCCTCCCTTGTATCCAG
Source organism: Anopheles rivulorum (assembly GCA_018908115.1). Classification (NCBI taxonomy): domain Eukaryota; kingdom Metazoa; phylum Arthropoda; class Insecta; order Diptera; family Culicidae; genus Anopheles; species Anopheles rivulorum. The sequence goes on along the minus strand of CM032177.1, from coordinate 26,079,561 downwards.
TACTCTGCTACTAAACGATTAGCGAACGAAGAGACAAAACGCAACGGATTCGATGGGGGGAGATGGGAAGAATAGAAAAATTGAAAACAAACTTGCCACTTACGAAAACTGCTTCCAGAGGGCTCCTGCTGGAGCCCTCCCGCAGTGCCATGATCGCCGCGATCGAGAAATCCGTCGCACCCTTGGCCGCCGATAGGGCAGCGGCAGCGGCTGCGGCGGCGGCTGCGGCTGCGGCAGCCGTAGTGACGGTCCCTGACCCCACACCCGGTGGTCCCTGACGGCCACCCGGTCCCGCATCTTCCGTCGGCACACCCTTGCCCGGTGTGCCCGCGTCCAGCAGCATTCGGTGTCCGGTTCGCCTATGTTGCTCCCGTGCCGAACCGGTACGAAGGGACGCAGGGGTGTGGTGGGGACCGCCAATGGGGACCGCCACTCTCGCACCACTGGCACCGCGTCTGGCACCCTTCGGTTCTTTCACCAGCTCACTCGCGAGGTCACGTTTGCGTTTGTGTCTCTCAATTTTGTCGCTTGATTTACGCGCCGCGCTCACCGTTGACAGTTCGAGTTGACGCGAAACAATCGAACCAATATAAATTACTGTCGATACATTCGACCTTCTTTTTCTTTTTGAGTTTGCACAACGATTATCGCTTAATATCGGGGAGAGTTGTATCGAGTTTGCAAAACACCGACGGCAGTTTCAATGGAGCCACAATGCACAATTTGTTTGCACTTGCACGGGAGAAAAAAAAAAGCAAAATGTTACACCCACTTGCGGATATTAATCTTCTTCGCCAATGCTACACTGTTTGTTTAAAAATAATTTTAACTAAGCACTCGATAAATAACGTTTTCATTCACTCAACGCTACACGACAATAAGGCTCGCGGTTGCTCGGAAGCGGTTTTCTTCACGCTGAGCTCATACGATGGTTGCACGCGGTAGGGTAAAGAGAAACCGGTGGGTTTGGGTGGGGGTGGTGGTTCGTATTGTTATCGTGGTGTCGGTTGGTTTGTGTTTTTTTTCTTGCTTCTTCTCCCTGGCTGCTACACTTTTCAACGCGTGCGTAGCGATATGGCGATGCAAGCGCGCTGCTCCCAACGAGTACACCGAATGAGCTTTCGAACCCAACTGGCGCGCACGCTTCGTATTTGGTGTTGCTGCGTCACACACACACAACCACCACCACCACTGTGCAGAAAATGCAACGCACCACTGCACCAACACTAGTACAAACCCCTACCGTGGGTATGGTAGGGGAAAATTGCAACGAAAACTGGTTTTCCGCCCTAGCTCCGCCTACCGCGCGAGTCATCCATTTTGTTTTCTCCCTCTTTTGGGGCGCTCATTCTAGGTGAACGGCGGCACTCATTGTGCGCTCACTGGAAGTGGAACGCTCACTGGAAACAGTTACTCTCACCACAGTCAGTGCTAGTGAGAAATCGTTTACTCACGTTTAACATGTTTCTATCACAAAGTGAGTGTGAAATTATTTACTTCATCAAGTTTGGGGAAATGCGATTTTCTTTCAACACCTCTCATAATGAGAATAATGATAGTCCATGTTTAAATATAATTGTATATCCAAAAATCAACGAAAAATGAATTATTTAATATTGCGATAGAAATTATTTCATAAAAATTCTCCCTTAGCAGCATGGCATCTTTTTAGAAATTCGCGAAAAATGAGTGAAAATATGTGAACATTCTGTCCATTAGAATCTGTCGCACTTCTGTTTCTGGTAAGGTCGCTGGCCGGCTTTATAGTCGCTCATACCCAATTTCGCTGCTTCGTGCTGAGGTTCGCTGACTCTCGTTGACAGACATTCGCTCGACCCTTCTCCTTTTCATTCTCCTTTCGCATTTCATCCTATTCTCAATTACATTCTCGAGGGGTGATGTTGATGATGCTGACACGGGCGCCTATAAAGCTGTTTTTATGTAGTGGTGGGTAACAGTGCCTAGAAACTATTTTTAACACACTTTTAACTTTCACAGTTTTTGTATTTCATCAAGATGCTATTATATTTATCATTGTTACTTTTTTTTTTATTCTCATCAGAACGGCCAGGCCGTATATCTTATATCAATGTGACTATTATTGTCACAATTAATGCAACTACACCTCCATTCCATATTTCACCTGTTTGTTTTACACTGGACAGTGGTGGTTAAAAATCTGTTTTGTACTGTCCTATCGCACATAAATAATGTACTATCGCACATAAATAATCATAAACACCAGTAAGGCACTTCTTTAACTCAAAACAAAAAAACATATGAACATCATTAATGAAAATTATGCACACAAATATGGAAATTAATCTGAGTTGAAAACCTGCAATTTTAGTTATTTCATTAAATGACAATGTTTAGTTCACCTCAACGCACAATAATTTAAATTAGCAGATATGTACGTAAATGTCAAGTCCTTAAATGTAAATGTACGCGTATAAAATTTTAATCAACTAGGAATTGTATAAAAATAAAGTCAATGTACATCGTCATCTTACAATAAGTCCTTTTTTTTCATTCACATAGAAAACGCCAGGCCGTATTGCTTCAAAATTAATACTTTTTATTACTAAATTGGATGATAATGGAGTGGCCCAGTGGTTTACTCATAACGTATTCAAACTTCACACGACACTTCCATTATCAAATTCCGTTCCCTATGTTGCCTTATTTAATCCTGTATTATTTACGAGTAATTGAAAAAAAGATCTAACAAATTATGTTGCATCGTATTATTACAAGTATTCTGAGCTTGCATTGGCAAAAATATTAACATTTTACAAAGAATCGCAAATTAGTATATTAGACAATAGACCAACAACATTCAACTACTATGCATTTTACAATTAGAAAGTAAGTATAATCCAAACCATATGATTGTAGCATACGACTAAAAATCTGTCAAATTTTCAGAATTTACACAGGAGTGAATCCTCTCCTCTTTAAATAAAAATAAAATAAAAAAGCAGTTTTAGTGAAATTATTTAAGAATATAAATACCAGCAATTCGATAATGTTTAAAATTAATTCTTCTTCTTGGCATCGACTTCCATTAGACCTTCGGGTTTCACATTTTTGTCTTATTCAACTCATTTTAAACATGGGATTTCATACAGGTCCTGTCGTGTGAAAGATCGATACCATTGTTTTAAAGCAGAGCGAGGTTAAAAATGTAGCTCGAAGCTAAGGAATAGAACACGTGCGCTACTTAGATGAAAGCTGCTGACAGACTAACTGTTTTATTGTTTGCACTTCAACATTGTTGATCAAAAGAATACATAGAACGGCGATTATCCGGGAATCTTTTTATCCGGGACTATCTGTGGAGTTCAGAAAATGACAGTTCCAACACCTATTTGACATATCAACAACAAATCCGATGTCGGATAAACAAGTTGAGCTCATTAGTGCATCATACTTCATGGTAAAATTTCTAAGAAAAAACATACCGGCAAACTAGAAACATAAACTTAAATGACAAATCTCAATACATCAAACTTTATACCATAACATTTGACGATAAAAGGAGATGAGCCTATTAACCGTGTTATTTGCTTGTGCGGTTAGAATCGAGTACCGATCAGCACGGATAATCGCCATTCCACTGTACTATTTTCGTACCATATTGTTTTCTATTGATGCAGGACAGTTTTGTGCAGCTAAAACTCAAACAATCCCAAACCCTTTTCTTCCTTCTGTCAGCTCAAAAGCGTAAAGAAAAGTCACCCGCTTGGTGGATTATTTATGATGCGCTGTGGATTGGTAGTGAGAAAAGCTTCCCCGCCTACTGTGCAGAGCAGTTGACAAGCACGCACCTATTGCATATCATGTCAACTTTGTTTTGTTTACGTTTCACGTTTTCATCAGCCAAAGCGACACCAGCAAAGCACCGTCTCGTCGACATGTGTTTGACACTGGGATGCTGGATCCAGCCCCGGAGCAAACGCCACAAGCAAACGCAAACGGAAAGTCAATTTATGGTTTTGATTAATTTGCATACATAAATAAATATCCCTTGTAATAAGTCATTACTTCCCTGGCTTTCCACCACTTCCTCTCTATCACCAGCCCATCCCGTCCCATCCGTTGCTCTTTTCCTGTAGGGATTTTTTTTCCTCTTTAAAACGATTTAAACGAGAACAGAGTACACGAGAGTGGTACATCCGACCGAGGCAATGATAATCGCTGTGACGAGGAGTCCCTTTGGCTGGCTGTGGCACTCGTTTGCGAACGCGATATACGGAGGAAAAAGCGTCCAATGGAAAAACTCACAGAAGGGAGAAGCTGACTTTGCTGGCCGAGCTGACGCGGAAGCGAGCTGACATTTCAATCAATGTTTGTTTAGGCAAATTAGAGGCATCGGATCGGATAGAATTTGCATACCCTTCCCTCCACTTCCACAGCCTTCTTTCACTACCCGCCGTTCCCATGCTGCTGGTGGTGCCATGTTGTGAAACCATTCCCTAAATACACGGCCGTGATGGGGTGGTGACCCCGAACACCCAGTCGGGGCGGGATTTATTTGTGTGTGTGTGTAGGCATGATGATACACATAAGGACAGGACATTTATTTATGCTCACACAACGTACCAATTTGTTTGGTCGCGTCGCTGCTTCCGCTTACCCGTACGCTTCGTGGATTATGAAATTTGAATAAAATTTATTAAATTTCTATTTCGTAAATACGATTTTTCACACTGCCAAGAGCCCGTCAGCTGGCCCACAAAGGCTGCATGTCCTTGTGTGTTTATGTGTTGTTCCTTTGCACGAAGCAAATTGAATTCAAAAGCTGTGGTGCAGTGGTGTTTAGCGAGCAACCGAGGCAAATAGTTTTGCTTTGATTCAGATGAATAATTGCGCAAGGCAAACCGCAACAAAAAAAAAACAATACCGACTAGCTGTTTGTTCGTTGGCTATTCGACCTGCTTTTGTGGGCAAATGGGGATTTTGTTTGTGTATGCAAATTGTGTGAGATTAAACGTTTATTTGCCAGAAAGCTGTCTGCCGCAAGCATTATAGAGAGTGCAATTAGAATGAGATTATTCTTTCTGTGTTTGTGTGTGTGTGTGTGTGTGTTTTTTTTGTTGTAAACTCCAAAGTATCAAAATTCGTTTACCATAAAAAGGTCCTTAATTTGCGAAACACGTAATTGCAATGCAACGAGAAAGAAAAACAAAACCATCAAATGTTTCAAGTCAGCTCAAGTTGCTCACATGCAGCCCTACCGAAACATCCGATTGATCGTAAATATTCACAACAATTTGGTGTTTTTTTCTCTCTCTCTTTTAACGGACGACTTGAAACGATGCCGCGATTCCTATCACTTCGGGCGTAATTAACCAAACCAGCGGCCAACGCTACCTACCTACGACCGTGCATTGATAGGAAATAGCAGCAATATTAGGCTACTGCTCGACTGTCTTCCTTCGCAAAAGACTGCTGTTAGACCAAAAACAAAAAACAAAGGAAAACATGGTAAACAACGCTGAAAGTTGAGCGAAGAAGTCTCGTCCGTGCACGCGAGCTGTTTGCTTTATATTTTTAATTTTCTGCTACATTAATTGCTGCTAATTTCCCACCAAATGACCATTCCATATCATCCGCAATGGCGGGTTTTTTTTCCTGAGCGGGTGGAAAAAAGTGCCCAAAACTCATCGGCACCCGTTGTGCGGTAGTGAGTGTGTGGTCAGTTGAAAGATGATTTTGCTTCGCTTTTTGTTCGTTTGTTCGCTCTTAAAAATAAAATCATGATTGCTTTGGGGACTTTGGCAAAATCTTAAAATTAATGAGTTTTACTGAGTGAATGTCGTGCTCCTTTTTTAATGTGCTATTTTATAGCATTTACATAATCGTTTTGGTTCGATCGTACCACTCGAGGTGCAACACAACACACGTACTTTTATTGTTTTTAGCAATCATTCGGCGCTTTGCTCAAGAAGAAACAAGTTTTACTTTAGTACTTTTTCTAACCTGTTTTTCTTATGTCTTTACTAAAATTTAATTAATTTTGCTGCTTTTGTATTTTACATTTGTTTCAACTAACAACTTTTTTATTATATTTAGAACTGAATTCATTAGGTAGTTTTAAACCATCTGTAATCACAATTGTTTCTGTGAGTTTCGCGTATGGTAAATCTTTTTCTTGACATCTAAGAGTGTCAAAACGATTGAAGGATGGAAAAATAGAAGCAAAGGTCAATTTTGAGGAAATGTTTGGCATCATTGTAAACAAAAAATGAACTGAATTGAAGCAAATCGGCAGATGTATTGGGTTCAGTGGAAGTTCTAATATACCTCCTCCGCACAGACAAGAAATTCCAGAACGATCTGGAGGAACTGCATTCCCATAGTCATACGAAGTGAAAATCAAAACAGAAAACAGGAACAAAACACTTAAAGATAACATTACTCTTATCAAGCGATTCAAACGAATAGTATCACGAGTTAAAGAATTAATCTAGCAGTTTACTTTACTAGAATTGCAAGATAGTGAACGAATCCTTATAACCTCTCTTTCACTCTGTCTCTATTCCCTCTAAAAATCCACAAATTCATCTGTAAAAAAGAAATTTTCAATGTCGGTTCGCAACTGCAAGGAAATTTTCTTAAAGCATCCGAATTCCCAAAAAAGCGACAAATCCTGGGTGGAAAATTACAAATTAAATACTTCTTTCCTGTTTGGCAAAGTGTTCTGGATCCTTCATTCTCTGCTATTAGAAGAAACATGGAATGTTTCCACGGAGATCAGTCCACTACCAACCTGAAGTTGTGTTTGTTTCCGTGTCTTTAATAGCGTTTTTAAAGTTGGTGCTGTGTATGCAGACGGCAAAGCATTATTCGATCGTGCAAACAGCAAATATACTGCTGGCTGAACTCCTCACAGGTTGGGTGTGTTTCAACTCATCTCTGAAGCTTTGGCTCGTTGTTGTTCTCCATCTTCTTCAATGATGCAACGGATGTGATCCCGGAGTACAGTTGCCTGAATGCAGACGATCTGTGGATATATCTTCCCATCAACATTGAATAACAATATATATACTCTACAGAAATACTTCGATATCTTCCTGATTGAGGTAGTTTAAACGATCTCAGTATCATTTTGAATAAATGTGGCGTGTTGAGTTACGCTAGAATAGGTATTCCAATTGTTAACTCTTTTAGGTGAAGATGTTATTCGCGAAATTAAGAATCAATGCCGCAGCTACAAACGTTAGAGCTAAATATGCGTACACGTTGAAGGTGCACATTCACGACCTTCCAGGAGCCCATGAAACCAGGGACGCAGAGATACCAGTGGTTGTATACCGCAGAGAGATGGAATACAGGAACCTTCCGAGTTCATCTACAACCCATATGCTCTACCAACGTGCTATGCATAACATAATAGTAACCATAACATAATAGTGGCATAATAGTGCCCGCCTCCGAGGAGGATCCGTCTGTATCACATTGCCGGTTATTAGGATTACAATCCCTTAACCATAGACGTAACAGTAGCATTTCTTTCAACCGGAAAAAATTTACGCCACCGAATTGCTGGACAGATTAAACAATAGAGCTGGCGAAGAAATTATTACAAATAGCAAATCCTCAACTACCGAGGAGATTATGTAGACATGACGAACCTTTGTTAATGTTGGTACAACATTTCAATATTTATCAGGGCAGGCCTCAATTCCAATTGTCCAGAGAATAAAATATTAAGTTACTTACCTAGTTTCATCAAAGATAATCAACTTCTCTCAAGTATTTCTACATTCATTTCTGTAAGTTTTGCCTTTTATTATATACCATCTCTCCAGTCCACCATCGAAACATTGTTAGTTCCACTCGATAGCAAACCCAATGTCGGAAGGAATCGAATGCACCCGGCTAAACAAGTAGGCCGTCAGCGAGTACGCCGGACCACAACTTCCGTAAATGTCGTCGGAATATATAAACTCTACGTAGATACCACCGAAACGCTTCTCCGTCACCATATCCATCTTGTAGCGCAGCGAATTCAAATCTTCGTAGCTGATGCGTTCCTCCTGATCATTTTGTAGTGATCTAATCGCATAAGGCATGGCGCCGTACTGATCCCAACCATATCTCCAACCGGCTTCTCGTACTTTGTGGCAAAGCTGTGAGACACCAGAGACACAGAACTGAGTACAGTGGTACTTTTTTGTACTACCGACCGGATGTACCTACCTCACGATGGGGTATATAGTCTCGTTTGGCTGATAACGAGGCAACACGGGGACCGAGGAATGAGCTCACACTGGAAGAATAAGTCTTACTGATGCCGTGCAAACCAATGCCAAAAAGCAGCTTCCTCGGCGGACATCCTTCATCGATCCAGCGCTGTGTGGTGTCGTTCTACCAAAGACAAACAGACAGCGTTACCAGTACATAAGAGAAGGATCAAAAGAAAACATTCCATCTATTTGACTCACCAAACCGGTGCCAGGATAGATAACTTTTCCCAATTGTTGTGTAACTGCAGACGCAGGAACCTCAAACGGTGTACCATACAATGGAGCATGAGCAGCTTCCAATGCATCGGCCGTATCTGGATCGAGTGTGACGTGGTCGACCAGGTCGCAAACATCAAACACGTTGTACGCCTCTTCGATGACGTTCGGATGCAGCGATCCGCGGAGCCACAGCTCACGGTTGCGATTCCTCATGCTTTTGCTGATAGCGTTTAGCGCCTGTCGTAGATCTTGCAACAGTGACACCATCGTGATGCGATCGAGCCCATTACCCGCTCCGGCATTACTGTTGCCCGGTGAGTGCCAGTTCAGCTCGATCGCATCCGCATCCAGTTCCAGCAGCAATGAGGTTGCGGCTTGTACGAACGCTCTCCTGCGCGCTATCGTACCGGAAGTGGCCGTGTAATCCCGGCCCGATCCATTGATGGACGCTATCACTCGAACCGTATTTGAACGCTCCCGAATACCGGTAATGACTCTGCTGAACGCGATCTTATCGTTGTCCTGTCATAACAAACAAAGAACATTGTACAGACTGATCTCAACAACTTCGACAACTTCACACCCGGCATCATGTGCATCTCCTTACACTGAACAGCATCTGCCGACCGACGAAACTGGGAAAGCTGAATGCAAGGACGATCACGTGCGTGCACAGTTCCAGCGGTATGTACTCCGGTAGATAGCCGAGCGCTAGGGCTTTGGATGGGTTGTAAGTACACGCCAACTTTTTGCCCTGACCATTGGACGTATCCACCAATAACACTAGAACAAACACTACCCACAACACTGCCCTGTATCTCATGTTTGATGTGAAGCACGTTACTGTGCGATGTGTTCAACAGTCACAGAAGAACTGTCGTTGATCGAAAGATGTCATCGATCGGAAACTGGCGAGAAGATGCTAACAAACACATTCCATCGAAACCTGTTTCCAGCGTGGCTTACCGGGCAAACCGGTTGGGGTTTGGTCAATATGCAAAATCAAACAAACAAATCCATCACGTGACAAATCTGCGTGCAGATGCGTCCGCGCATCGACATTATGTTTGCGTGTTTGCGTTGTTCGGCAGATGAATCAGAATGTTGTAGCAGGTGGTTTGCGACATTAAACTCAATGCGTGATGAAGTCAAGAATGGTTTAGCTCCAAAATATACATTTTTTCTATTTCTCTTTAGAACGGTCAGACCTTTTTTATAGTAAGGTAAAAAGGAAATGTTGCTTTTTTAAATTAATTTCATAAATTTTTTTTATAAAAATATATAAACAACCAAAACAATTATGGTACATACTTACACCCCAAAAAAGAATGTATACGCAAGGTAAATAATTAAGTAATTTATACGCCAGTAATTCATACGCAAAGGTAAATAAATAGAAAAATACATCTTAGACCTTTTCTCCTTGCTCTACCTTCATCAACTCAATTATCCACTAATCCACCGGGGACAATTTTATTTCAGCTTGAAAAATGCTGAATAATATAGAAAATGAAAACAAAACAACTCACACTCCGTGAAGAAAGACCGAATAATTCACCAACGCGCCACCACCTGGTGCAATGCTGGACAGTTTACTCGCAACACTCAATCTCGCCGTACGTTCGGCTAAATTGCTATAAAGCATGATTATTTCTTTCTATTCTCTTTCTTTTCATTGCTGTTTCGCTTGGGGTGGAACTGTAGATGATGAGATTAAAGCAAAAAAATAAATAAACAAAGTTTTCAAATTCATACCTGCAAATTGCTGCATAGTACTAGTAATTATTGTTCATTTTGTTACCTTTTTTAAAAGCAATTGGCAAAACTAAAATCAAAACGTGTTGTAAGGATATATTGTGGCCGACTAACGTAATCGAAAGTATTAAATACCCAATATACACAATTGTTTTATGTTTTTTCGTAAAAATTCGTTAATCTTGATTTTTTCACTTAACGGTCACTGGTCGAACTATTCAAATTTAGCATTCATTTTGAATATGTTTGTTGTTGTTGGAAAAACGACGGTTAAACATCGACAAACAACTGTTCATGTACAGTAGCGCCATCTCTTAGTGAACTGTTGAAACTTGGGTATTGGAGTACCCCTGGTGGTATGCAATTAGATGTACCATCGAGCTATTTGTTCTAAAAAACACAGACCGGTACCTCGCAACCGCCGTTTTTCCAACAACAACAACGAAATTTAAATTTGCTCATCAAATTTGAATTTTTCTTAGCCGTGACCGTTAAAAAAGCGAAAAAATATTATTTCGTATACGTGTACGTATGGAAATAATACTAATATATCCATTGATAATTGGAGGAGGCTATTCGAGAGAGCCTCGGAACAATCAACACACACAGCATACAATTTTAGAAAATATATTTTCCATCTGTTTTCTTCATATAATTTTCCATTCACACAACTGTACGGTCACCACGAATGGGCATAGCGGACTGCGTTTCGATTGGGATTTTTGCTGTTTTCGTACAAAACTGTTTTGTTCCTAACTTTGCACGATGAGAAACAAAAACGAAAAACCATTTGCCATATTAATTATCTACATTTGAATATAAAACACAACCTGGAACGGTGGAAACGCGTTTCCTTGTCCTGCATCCTGCCATTTCCAATCACCCGCTTGTGCAATCCGTAGTTGGTTCTTTACAGCATAGCCTTATACTTAGTAGCGTTTCCTTAGCAGATATAATTTAGTTAAACACAGCAAACCGAAGCAAAACATTGTACAAAAAACCCATAATCATCGGAGCATCAAAACATAATCGCTCCACACTTTACGATTTCACCTTCACTTCGCAGGATGGTGGTAAAAAGTCGAATCTATGTACACCGGACCGGACAAAATGTGTCCGTCCGTACGTCTACTTCTCGTTTTTTTTTTGCTATCTATCTACGTTTCGGTTTCTACTGTTTGCCCCTAATCGACGTTCCTACGCTGCTCCTAGTCTACACATTTCTTGCAATGCCTTTATCGCTGGCAGCATGTAGATGGACATTACGATTTTGTTTGCGAGAGTGGTTGTCAATTTCGCGATATTTCGACTCTACCATCAGTCCACCATTGGCAGTTGAGTGTTTAGCAGCTTCCGGTAAGGGGTTCCTCTTTACACCTTGTTGACATTGTTGCCCATCTGCTGTTGATCGTTGCCACCGCCACCGCCCGGCCCATTGTTGGTCGAGTGATTATCGCCCTCCGAGTCCTTCATCGAGCCACCGTCCTCCGAGTCGTGGCCGACCAGCGCACGGTACTTCTTCGAAATCGCTTCCCAGTCCGCAACGTTCTCGATTCGGGTCGTATTGACAGTGGTGAAACTGACTTGCGAGCCAAGAGGAGACAGATGCATAACGGAAAGTGCTGTCGAGTCTGCTGCCCGGTGACAAGTTGAACGGGTACAAGAGATCGAGACGATAGAAAAACGAACCGAAAGAAAGAACACGTGTAAGTCAAGTCTGGTTGGTTAGCTGAAGGAGAGAGGTGGCCTGATTTGCGCATCGGATCTGAACGAGATCACGATCTACGCAGGCCCAGTAGTATCGTTCGGTGCTGTCAACTTTGAGAAAACTCATCAACATCTCAAACCATTACTTTGACAACGCTACTTCATCTACTAAAATCCGAGATGTACTACGAAGCTAGTACAGTTTGAAACTTCTAAGTTACGAAAAGATGCCGTTAAACTCATCCACAACCGTACGTCTAATTTACGATGCAAGAATTGCTAATGCTTAGTGAACTGGTCACAGAACACTTTGGCTCAGAATGAAGGTAACGATGATCATTCTCCACAGCACACTAGATGACAGAACCACACATCAAGATACATCAAACGCGCGTTACATACTAGTACTTACAATCGAACATACTGTAGTTTAAAGAGTCCTTAAAGTACTTTAAATTAAAGTTCTATTTTGAAGGGAACAAAAGTTGATGAAGAACTTAACACTTCCAACAAAAAAGCCAAATAAATGTCCTCGTTGTATATCCTCGAAGCGAAGCTCACAACACTGTAAGCTTCCTTCGAGGACACAAACGAGTTTTCCTTCTTCTTTAACCAGCAGCAAACAAAAGCAAACAAATACGGAAGAACACGACGTAATGTTTTATGTTTGAGGGATTGAAACAACGCTACAATAGAATCTAGAAAAACCAGACAAGCGCATGCTGTCGCTACTGTGCACACCTTTGGGAGCCACCTGACCTTTCTTCACTTTCGACAACCATTTGGCGCCGGCTTTGGTGCGCGGACTCTGCTGTCCACGGTGTAGATTCATCATCTGCACCAGCGACGGTCGTTTTTTCTTCACAATACGTGCCTGTTGAGGATAGAGAAGTTAAGGATTTGATGGCGTGATCGTTTGCGTGATTTTTTGTATGTTTTTTTTATTTCGTGAAGTCGTGACTTGCGCAAGTTGGTCAAGCAGTAGATAACGGAAATGGAATATATGTGATCAACTAAGTTTGATGAGCTCTTCTTGCTTTAGAATAAGTTGGAACAACTACTGAAGCGTGCATTGAAAAATGGACTTGGACACTTGTGAGACACTTTGTCAAAATATACTCTTGAGAATATACCCATCAGGGGCGGCCCGGTGGTGTATTTGACAACGGCGCTAGCCCCTAACACGACCGGACCGGGTTCAAATCCCATTCGGACCGTCTCCCCGTAGCACGGTATGACTAGCCTGCTACGTGGTAAAATTAGTCTAATACGGCCAGGCCGTTCTAACATAAAAGAAAAAAAAGAATACCCATCAAACGAAAACTTCTGATCACCAAATAGCTGACTTGTCCAAAAAGTACAGTAGCCGACTAAGACGAAGATCAAGAACCAAATAACTTCACCGATCGGAAATAGAAAAGTTTATGTACGTGAAGGACATTATTGTACGTCAGCTTCAACTGACCATATTCGAGTAGCAGTCAGTCAGCCAACAATAAACAGTCTGAAACAATTGGTACAATTCCAGTTGGACAAGTTACTTAAGCAACGATTCAGCACTACAATAGAAAAGAAATTTCTTCATCCCGCCGACACTTGGAGTTTAAAATGTCTTCCAGAAATTGTCTTTTTCCACAATACGTTACACGTGAAGAGGATATGGATTCTTGATCTGAGTCTTTTATGACAAAAGAGATCAGTTACAACGACTACCTTCTAACCTTCCAACGAAGGACTCTCAAAGATATCTAAATCACAATTTTGACTCACAGGTATGACCAAACTTTTCTTATTTCTGAGTGATCATTGGACGAAGGATCTTATTCAATAACGTTATACAAAGTTCTGAAGAATAGCCTCATGATTATTGTAGAAGATTTCATATATTGAAACAAGTAATTCTTGGGTAAGTATCTTAAGCATTGTGTCATTTGAGTTTTTTTATATGTAACGATCTCTATTAGTCCATATGTTCAATGCAATAGAGCTCTGAGCTTAGAGTTGATCACATTTTGCGTTTGATAATGGAATATATGCAAAGCGATGGTTTTTATATGCACTTGGAACAGAGAAAATCATAATTTCAATGAAAATTTCTCTTTAACTCTGGAAAACAATAAACCTCCTGCATCAATTAAATGTACAGAAAGACATTTAAAAAGGAACAAACTCTTTTATCTTACACAAATGTACACAGACTGTTTTGTTTCCAGTTTCTGTTCAAAAACGATTAATGACGCATTACGCAACCTTCGTACCTACCACCATCGTACATAGATCAAACGACGATTTGTAACAATATGATCATGGGTCGAATGATCTGACGCGACAATGATTGATACCGTCGTGGTACCCAGCCCAGTCCGGGGACACCAACGGAACCCGTACTTACCCGCACTTTCTCAACTATCCACACGAACCAGGTTGTGACGAGATTCATCGGCGACGGTGCCGTCGATGTTCGGTGCATGTTGCGGATCAGCTTCGACAAACCGTACTTCCACTCAATATCCGATTGTGCCTAAATTGTGCCAATGGTTTACAGTACAGGCCATTGTTGGAGGAAAAGGTGAGAAAATACTATATTAGACAATTTTGCATTTTATCTGTTTAGTAAGGTGTAAATTGATCGTAGTTTTATTTTCATCTGGTTTGGAATAGGGATACAGTGGGATCCGTCTGGATCATACCGTCTGGATTCTTTTTAAAAATTAATGTTTAATAATTAATAAAGGATGTATAAAACCGATAAATCATTGTCCAATTCTTCAAATCCGAAAACAAAAACAACTTAATAAGTAAAATTTTGCAGAATTTTTGTACAATAAAATATTTAATGTGTGGTTTTGTGTAGAATATCTGTGTAGAAATGAAGGCCAGGAATTGATGTGGCATAACGATAAACGATATGGGGCGGGTAAAAAACAGGGTACGACGACAAGCGTGTAAAGCTCTTTTATTTTCGTTTGTTTTCTAAAGCCAGTCGCCGGGTGGCTGCAAAGCTCGATGGTGACAAACAAACAAAACATGGACACGGCAAAATTAGTGTGCAAATTACAAATGAAAATCCTTTCTATTTGGTCAATATTCACGCACACCCTCCGGGGCACAAGGGCGGGTCGGAAGGAGCTGCAGGAC
The DNA here is from genome assembly GCA_018908115.1 of Anopheles rivulorum. Classification (NCBI taxonomy): domain Eukaryota; kingdom Metazoa; phylum Arthropoda; class Insecta; order Diptera; family Culicidae; genus Anopheles; species Anopheles rivulorum. The sequence continues at coordinate 26,064,487 of CM032177.1, read as the reverse complement.
CTTCAGGACCTTCCGGCTCACCACTGCGCCCCCAATTTGACGTGGCCAGATGGGCAGGACACTGGAGATAGTAATGGAGAGGAATACTGATGCCGATCAAGCTTTCCCAGCGTCGTTTCCATCCAACTCCGTCGCGTTTTCAGAGCGTGTGCGCCCTTACCAGAATAAACTACAAACGGAAATGTTCAAAACCGGAGAGTTGGGATACAGTCGGGATGGAATTGTTTACTTTGCTTGGTAGGGAAAGGATTTCTACAAAACAAGGAAAGAAAGAAAGGAACAGAGCTGTATGGGAACGGGTGCAAGGTGACACAGAAATAAACCGAAAATCCACAGTAACAACAGGACATGGATCAAGGAAGGGATCGAACGTGTAAGGAGGGGAGAGGGGGGAAGTTTTTTCAAATACTTTGAACATTTAATTGACAATGATACCTGAATTCTCTGATACGTATCAGACATCATAGCAATGAGCAGATTGATAAGTACAACAACTGATACCAACATGTAAATGCCAAATACAATTTTAAACAAGTACTCAGTCCAATAGGGTTGCGTTCTGGTTGTATTCGGTGTCATTTTATCAATTTGTGTTTGATCGGTGGTAGTTTGACCAAATACAGCGAAAAAGAGCAGCTCGAATGACAGTATGGGATTCATGCGCACTGTTGGTGGTTTTTGGTGGTTGGGGCGTTTGACAAAACGGGAGATTTAAAGTTTGAGCAAAACGGGGTTGTTGTTTTGTTTGTTTTGTTGAATGTGTCATATAATTGGTGTAAATTTGATCATGTGTTTCATTTTGCCCACAAATGTCCCGCGCCGTGTACGCCAATCAGTGTAGTTCGTGTAGTAATGTATTTGGGGGAGTATTTGACGATTAAAAGAGAAAGAGAAAAAGAGAAAGAAAAGAGAGAAAGAGAGAAAGAGAAAAGAGAGAGAGAGAAGAGAACAGCACTTTAGCACACATACAACTAACCTGGATGCGTTGATAGGTATCCGACATCATAGCGATAAGAAGATTAATGAGCACTACTACGGAGACTAACATATAAATGCCAAATACTATTTTGAACAAATTTTCCGTCCACTCGGGACGGGACGAGCGCTGCGAGTTGATGTCATCCGGTGACGTTTGCCCAAACACAGCGAAGAACAGCCGCTCGAACGCGATGATCGGCGTCATCGGAACTGGAACCGGGTAGGCAGGCGAGAGAGTTAGGCGCGGGTGTGTGTGTGTGTGTGTGGGAGGGTATGTGTGTATGTGTTTGTGCGGTCTTAAACGACGTTCCGCTCCGTTTCCGTCCTGGTTTGTCACCGCGTCCTGGGATGTCCTTTGATAGCCATCATCGCGCTACCTACTACTTTGTGCCCTGTGGCCTCGCCTGTGGTCGCTTGTAGCCGCGCTGTCCGTCCCTCTCCGATGTCCGGTGGAAGTGTTCCAATCCAACACAATGGTGGTGCAGAAGTGCATATTGAATTTAGGGGCGGTGAGTGCCAGATGCATAACACACGTGCGGAGGTACGAAAGCAATCGGTGCAAGCATTGCAGTGGTTTTCTTGGTGATACATCGCACTACGATATTACGCTAAGACTATTGTTGTGATTTACAACGATATGTTAACTAAACATTACAATTAATTGCAGATCATGCAGATTTAAACGTTTTTCAAGACACAAAATCACAATACTAGCATAACATGAACGAGCAAACGGTAAACAATGAAAGAGGAAAATGATGTAAAAATAAAAGAAAATAATAGAAGAAGATAAAGTTGAAGGTAGAACAGAACAAAACAGATAACAAAAACAGAGAACATCAGCAGAGCAAGCGAGCGATATGCACATTCCGAACGTTGGGCAATGCCGACTCACATCACAGCGTACAGGAGCGAGCGAGCGCTGCAAATGCATCGAGCAGACGAGCAATTAGATTTTGGTGCATGCGTTTCGGTGTATAACACAACAAATTTGTATTCCTTTAAGAAAAAGAAAACAACCTGCACGAAAGGTACCCCATTACCGTTGCCAAGGACACTCGCGGAACAGTTTAGCAGCATGCGTTTCAAACAGGCGTGTGTCAAATATGAAAGAATAGAAAGTAATAGTTTGTAGTAGTAGTAGTAGTAGTAGTAGTAGAAACACAACAGTAACAGGTGGATAAACGCGAAAACAATGGACACACACATACAGAACAAAACACATTCAAACGTTCAATGGAAACCATTAGCACAACGACGCAACATTCGACAGAACAATGCGGTAACACACACGAAATCGAAAGCACGGATGCATAACAGCGTCTTCCCCAAATGCAAACACCTTAAACCAGGCAACAAACAATCGAGACAAAAGGAGAAAGCGCAACACACACACACACACACTGGTTGGTCACCGAGGATTGTTGGAGGCGTGTGAAAAAAAAGGAAAAAGGAAAAAAATACAGCCAGCCACACTTGCAAAAACCGGGCAAATGGTGCATAATGGAACATTCGTTAACTTGTGTACTTGATCCGGAATGGACAAAACATTTAGCAAACGAGTGGCAGGTAAGCGCACGATACATTCAATTACAATTGCATGATCAGCTCGTGGGCAGTGAAAGGTCCCAACTCTGACATGCTTCCAAGGGCTTCAAACATTAATCATAGCGCAATCACAAAGACAACCATTCCGTATGCAAATAACACGTATCAGCTGTGAATTGTCTTCCCTGTTTGTCTCTTTTCCTTTTCCTTAGGACAATGTTAAATGTCCTTTCCTGTTCGTTTTGACTTGAAGTTTCTAGCGAGGTTCATGGATTAATTTTTTTTTTACGAAATCTAAGCTTTCTAACGATCCTCTATGTTCAGCAATTTAACTTTTGTTTGTTTGTTTGTTTTTTGATTTGCTATCTTCAGTAACAATCCAGGACGTTAGCGTCTCGGGAGGGATGCACTCATGGTGCACTCCAGTCCGCTGTCCAATCGGTTACGATGCAACTTACTGTCGGCTTTGTGCTTTCGACGGTAGTCATTGATTTGCTCTTTCGCGACAGCGACACGCTTGACGCGCTCGACTTCGGTATTGGCGATATCGCCGCCATCTGCAGCTGCGATAGTAACGCAGTGTGAGAGATGAAGAGAAAGAGAAGAGAAAGAGAAAGATATATAGAGAAAGAGATAACGCATAGAGAGAAAGATAGAGAGAGTGACAGACGGAAGGTAGAGAGAAACGAATAGAACGGATAGAATTTATAGTTTAGGAACACATAAGATAAGATAAGATAAAAAAGCATGAAAATACCGACTGTAAAATGGAATCTAAAATAAAACATACAATTTTAGGTT